>CM034357.1:49417457-49444125 GCA_019925275.1 Mytilus edulis | reverse complement strand
AGTCCAGGTTCTAGCTTTTAACTATTTTTTTTTTCAACAGTAAGAAGTCATCACCTTATTTCAGTAATTCAGTTAATGAATGCTGAAAATAACAAAAAATTGTGTGTGTCCAAAATGTTTTCCTTGATTAATCTTCATCAGGAACACTCAAACCTTAAACTGAAAAGGCTGTTAAAGGACCTTCACACACAAAAGATAGATATAGGAAGATGTGCTATGATGCCAATGAGACAACTCTCCATCCAAGAAACAATTTATAAAAGTAAACCATTATTAGGCCTTCAAAACAGCCTAGGCTCGCACCGAACAACAAGCTATAAAGGGCCCCAAAAATTACTTGTGTAAAACCATTCAAACGGGAAAACCCATGGTCTGATCTATATAAAAACATCAAAATAATTTCTGAATGTACAGTATAAATCATGTCAGCACAGACTACTGACCTGATAATTCTTTTATGGATTTACAACCCACCAGCAGTAGTATCGAATGGTCTATAAGTTTGGTTTAACTTTTTTACAGTAATAAAATAACATATTGTGCAAAGTATATAATTTTTAATAAATGCATAACAACTTTCATACATATACAACATGAAATATAAAATGGCCCTAGTTTCAAACTTATTCATGTAAATGCAAAATACAAAACTTTAAAGCCATCAAAAAGTAACATGCATGTAAAATATTACATAAAATGTCACTTTGATGTAAAATGATATATTGAAAGTAACATACCAGTAAAAATGTTACATTGAAAGTAACTTGCCAGTAAAAATGTTACATTGAAAGTAACATGCAAGTAAAAATGTTACATCGAAAATAGCATACATGTATAATGTAACATTTAAAGTAATTTTAATGTAAAATATTATATTAAAAGTAACTTGACAGTAAAAATGTTACATTGCAAGTAACATGCAAGTAAAAATGTTACATTGAAAGTAACATGCAAGTAAAAATGTTACATTGAAAATAACATACATGTATAGTATAACATTTAAAGTAATTTTGATGTAAAATGTTATATTAAAAGTAACATGACAGTAAAAATGATACATTGAGTAGTAACATTCCTGTATAATATAACATTTGAAGTCACTTTGATGTAAAATGTAACATAAAAGCAACATGCCAGATAAAATGTTTCTTTGAGAGTAACATTCCTGTATAATGTAACATTTTAAGTCACTTTCATGTAAAATGTTATTTTAAGTAACATGCAAGTAAAAATGCTACATTGAGAGTAACATTCCTGTATAATGTAACACTTTAAGTCACTTTCATGTAAAATGTTACATTTAAGTAACATGCCAGATAAAATGTTTCTTTGACAGTAACATTCTGTATAATGTAACATTTTAAGTCACTTTCATGTAAAATGTTATTTTAAGTAACATGCAAGTAAAAATGCTACAATGAGAGTAACATTCATGTATAAAATAACATTTAAAGCAGATCATATGAACTTGATAATAGTTCACTATAAACAAAATGAAATGCATACAATAGATACATTCTTCAACATAGTAGAGACAAAAATAACAATGGACAGCACTTGTTGTCAAATTGATTCTTTTCAAATTTGGAGGTATCATGTATGGTTGTTTTTAAAGAAAAAAAAACCAAACTAAGTGTTAATTTGATTGTATTACTATAAAACATACAGCACACCTAACAAACATCATAATTTTATCTGTAGCAGTTAAAAAAAGAGCGACAATAAAATGTAAAGAATTATAACTTCTTTGAAATAATAAGTTTGGTTATTTAAACTAACAATGCACAGTCCTTTTTTATTGACCAATTTTTTTCAGCCTCTTCGAACATCAGAGTCGTAAAAATGATAAAATAAAATTATCAAATGCTTATCTGACCTAAATTTGAACATGTTGGTTAAATTATTTCAGTGACCTATTTTTGACTTCTTACTATCCAATGTATTGAAATGGAGGTCCAAAAAAACATGTTTCTCAGAACAGTCAAAGTTGGATATGTTGACAGTTGTGATTAAATTTCCATAAAATAACTCCTTTGTAATACAAGTGTATTATTAGGGTCAAAACTTGGATCTATGTTCTGTAATAAGCCGTTTCAGAATCGAATGCATTCTGGGTAATATTTTCAAAAGCGTACACCAAAATGTTGTGATTGGTTTAAAACATTCTAAACAATGAAAATTCAATTAATGACGTAATGTTATTTTCATTTTGGTGTACAAACAATGAGATTACCCATAGTCCTTTAGATTCTGAAAAGGCGAATTGTGTCCATCTTTATTTCAGAATTCATACTCCCGTCAAAAGCACATATTTTATGCTAAACCACTATAATTTCTTTTATGTGATAACTGATATTATTGAAGCATAACTGTGATTTAAGTAAGCAAGGCTGAGAAGCTATATTACATATTCAATTAGCTGAGAACATGATACCCGTGATTTTCTAACTGAACACATTGTATAAAACAGCCAATACAAGCATTGAACAAGGCATGCCATCATTTACATAGAAGACCTCATTTGCCATACTGTGAGTTCATTTATTTTCGTGGATTAAGGAAATTATTCATGTTTGTGAATATCTACTAGTAATTTCATGGTTTTGAGGAAGTCTGCATACAAGCCTATAGAAAATGTGTTATTCGTTTAACTTTTTTAATTTCGTGGTTCATCTGTACCCTTGAAATCCATGAAAATTGGTATCCCACGAATAATATTGAATCCACAGTACCATGAAAGTAATTTTATTTGTAAATCATTGCACTGTGAAATGTTTGAGGTGGGAGTAAAGTGAGAAGCTATTAAAAAAAGTTTGGTTTTGAGACTGGGTTGAATAAAAATATCTGGTTATGTGTTAACTAATGTATCTTTTCTTCTACTTTTTAAATATCAGAGTAATATTAACCATAATCTTTTTTTTTATTCCTTGGCCTATGAAAGTGGAGGGTCTTTATTTTTCTGGTTTTAGGTTAATAATTGGGTTTAAGGTAGGTTTAAGTTCTTTTAAAGTTGTTTTTTTGTGGTCACATCTATTTTAAAACTAAATTTTTATGTGGTCACATCTATTTTAAAACTTGTCACTTTATGTTTTATTTCAAAATTTTATACTGAATAAGTTTTTACATGCAAAATATAAAAGTTCACTGAACATGTGATAGTGTGAACTGGATGTGGTATCCAAGGAAACGAATTCTTTTTATTCTAAATTGATGAAGAGTTTATCATGATTATCTGTTTAACCTTTAGTTTGAAATAAATGAATGATTAAATCAATCATACTTAGAAATGAACATTACCATTTTTTTTAAATTAAAATACTCATTAACAGAATTCTAATTCAAAATACACAAAAATATATATATTGCATCTTTGTATATATAAATATAAATAAATGGGCTGTACAATATATACATAACAAAAATGATTAATAAAATGGGCAGGTAACTCTTCATTGACCTGACTAGTAGATAGATGAATGGGTGCCCTATGTGAAAACTAGTGTATTTACAATAAGCTACCATTACATAAAATATAAGCATTTATCTTCAGAAAGTGCTAATATGAGAGTTAAGTACATAATGTATTACAACAATGATGACAACCAAATCGGCAGTAATGAAAATTTCACCCTTGTATGAATTCAAAAATTGTATCCTGTTCACAAAATGCACGACAACATTGAGGATGACAGAATCAGCAATAATAAAAATTTGTACTTTTTCATTAATCCAAAAACATTGTTATCGTTCTCTCTATATATACTTTATAAATTTAAACATTTTTCTACCCTAAACGATTGATTGTTGTTTGTTATATGTCCATTGACAAATATTTCATGACAACTCTCCAACCTTATCATTTCTTATCAAAACTCAAGACATTTTCTTTTTATCTAAACCTATTTATGTTTTTCAAATATTTTAACATAGAAAAAAACAATCCTCCTTTATTTTTACTAATTTATATCAATTTCAAATAATAAGTTTTCATAAATAAGTCTTTTTGCATATATAATAAAATCTTTGTAAATAGCAACCACATATTACGGATTTTCCTTTTATTTCATATTTATACACAAACAACCTTAAATTGAGACAAACTGTGCAAATATATAACTAGTTATGGTAATTACATTTACCTCCAAAAAATTAGGAACATAACTTTGACAAAACTTAAAATATTAAATGAGTCAACATATCAAATAGTTTAAAATAATGTATTTTTCATGATTTAAACTGCAAGAGAAACTGCTTGTGTCAGTAACATTATTTAAAATAAGAATAGATTTAATATGTAGAATATTTCTATAAAATAGCTTTGGTAAAAACATCAAGTAATAAAAATAGAAATAAAAACTGCAAACAAAACATAAAAATGTAATGTACTTAAAAATGTTCTTTCATCATTCATAACAAATCAGCTAAAAATGATCTCAATATATAAAGTTTAAAAGCAGTGAGATATGTATAAAAATGCTGCCATAACTAAATGTAAAATGGAAGAATATTTGTTCATTCACATATATAAATAACTTGCATGCATATAACAACATACACAAAATACAATTTCACATTATAAAATACAAAATGAAATGTTACATCAATCTTCTTTTTTTATCTGTCTTACAGTAGAATCATTTGGCCACCTTCTGATTTAGCTAAATATACAATATTAGGTCAACGTCAGAAGAATATCAACTTTTTGTATGAGGCTGAGAAACTGGGGATGGGTGAGGTTGTACCAAACCCTTCCACGGTTTCGTGCCCAATACATAAAAGTTTATATTTTTATGACATTGACCTTATGTTATTTTAAACTGCAACTTAAATTAGTACATTGATAGCTATTTAAATTGTAACACGAATTTCAAACTTATTTTTATCCCTTTATGAACCCCTGATTTTTGAAAAAGTGTTCCATGATGAAATGACTTTGCACAAAATATAGCTGTGTTACTATATTTAGGAAATATACACAACTAGTTGCATTATATATGCAATTTGAATTGACTGACATAATTTCCATAGTATTACATGATTTGCTATGGTAAACAATGAATGTTGTGCCACAGGTAATAAAGATGTGAAGAATATGCTAAATCCTAGCAGTACAAAAAAAAAGTGTATCAAATTTTATGCATATATCAGCTCAAACCGAACAATTCAGTCCCTCCCTTTAATCTATCTCTCCTACTTGTGAGGGCCTGAATACCTAACACGTTAAAAATGTTCACTAAGCCTGGATTGTAATTGGTGTCTTGTAGAAGAGAGGATCTATCAGAAATCATCTCAATTTTGATGAGATCTATAAATCCAGAGCTAATTCTGAATGGTCGATTGAAGATTTTTTATTGTCTATGCATTCAGGCGTTAATAAAGTAACTGTAGATCAGGTGAATATAACGACTGAATTATTTGGGTTAATATCAGCTATCAAATCTGATCTCGAAGATGTGATGTTGTATCAAGGCAAAAGCAACTTAAAGAAATCTACAATAATAAGCGAAAGAATGACTTCAAAGGAGAAGACAATACAAATTGATTGTTTGACAAAGAATAGAGGGTAACTAGATGGACAGAGAGGCCTGATCTGTTTGTGCACCCAAAATAATTCCGTTTATAAACAGAGTTGCAGGGACAAAATTAGAGACTCACAAAGTCAAAAACACATATTATTCTTACACACTGCCCTATTTCAAATTATGTGGAATTCTTTTCATATCTACTGTAAATGACAAAAAGAAAAAAAAACGAACATTGAATACAGTTCAAACATTAAACTTTGGTAGTTTTAAAAGACTTTGCACTTTTTATTGATACAGCCATTGACAGTATGGTTAATTTTAGAGTATAAAACATTCCTTCAATCAGACATTTTCATTTGAGGTATAGAGTTCTTGTATTCGTTGTCACACATATTTCATGGTATCTTTTAACAATAGTATAAAATATAGACATTAATTGCCTCATGTTAACTTAATGGTAATACCTAGATAAATAAATAAGAACTACTTTCTATGAAAAAATTTATGCTAAAAATTAACTTTTTTAAGGGTTAAAAATCTTGAATGAACTGTAACTCTAAGACGGCAACTGAATCTGAATTACTTTGCATACTTGCAATGAGAAATATTAAATGAACAGGAAAAAATTCCCTCCCCTATTTTCCCTAATAAGACACAACATAACCTAAAATGTATCAATATGTTTTTTTTTTTAAAAGAAAGATATTGAAGACAAAAAAATGTAGATACACAACTAAATTTTTTTAAGATGCTTCTCAATACATGTAAACTTTCTTTGTTACCCTAAAATAAATGTATATTATTGCAATTTATTAAAAATATTTTCAAACACACAGTAACAAACAAAATATGAAAGGAGTAGGTCCAGTAAGACCCCTTTTCGGGTACTAGCACCATTAAGTCATGCTAAATTACTGAAATCTTCACAATTCTAGCATTTTAGTTAAATTTTAGACGGTTTTCGTGTAAAACGAAAGTGGCCGCATCCGTGTTCATCCTTAATATTGAAATGTAAGTTGTATTTTACGATAATACATAACATATATAAAGGTTGAGGATGAACACGGATGCGGCCACTTTCATTTTTGACAAAAACCATCTGAAAAATGACATTTTTTGGAATATTTGGTAGATTTTACATATTTGAGCTTGAATCGGATCTTTTTAATGACTAAATCAGTTAAAATCTTTCACATAAACTAATTGATTCAAAAGAAATAGACACTAACGTGTTTAAAAAGTGGTCAAAATCTTTCGTCAGATGAACCTAAAATTTGAGGCCAAAATCGGTCCTTACCGGACCTACTCCTTTCCATCAAAGCATACACAAACTTGAATTTGAACATTTAATATTCACTTGTACAAATAAAATTTTGATCAAGCTTCAATCATCAACTATTCATACATAGTTTTGATCAAGTTTCAACCATCAATTATTCAGTCATAGTTTTGATCCAGCTACAACCATCAAATATTCAGACATAGTATTGATCAAGCTACGAACCATCAAATATTCAGACATAGCTTTCAAATCAGATCATTGCACACATTTACTATTACATTTCAACCACTACATTACAATCTGAACTGTTACACAGGTAAAAAATAGAGCACCTTAATATCATGTGACTTAGCCATAATAATTGTTTATCACTCTGTCATTCTGATCAAGACTTAATAATGTCCCTCGTCGCTGAAAAGGATCTCCATGATCTACAATGGTAGAATCAAATGGATCGTCACTATCAAGATTCCTCATGCTACGTGGTCGATAACGTTCTCCATTTCTGAAAGTTCCACGAGGTTCAAACCTGACAACTTCGATCCTGTCTACAGAGTCAGTCCGAGACATAGTTGGAACATCAGTATGATTTGGTGGGGGAGGTGGATTACAATGTACTGGGTCCGTAACGTCCAGTTTTGATTTGCGTTGATGTTTGTTTCTGATTATCAGTTTTATCACAACCACAATTAAGAGACAAATTATCCCAACACAAACACCAATCACAAGATAAAGAATTGCTTTCTCTTCATTTTCTGAAAATAGAACAAACAAATAAATGTTTTGGTAATTTCACTAAACTGTAAAATCACTTTTTTCTTTTTCACATAAAAAGTGTTTTTCTTTCTTGTTAGTTTAATCAATTAAGCTATTAAGAAACAAAAACATTAAGCTATTAGGAAACAAAAATAAAGAAAACTAAGTAGATTGCTATATGGTTGATATGTGTTTTGCTCATTGATGAAAGCTTACGGAGACCTAATGTTGCTAATTTCTATATCATTTGGTCTTCTGAAGTGTTGTCTCATTGGCACAACTTCTTTTTTTCATATAAAAAATTACCATTAATCTTTTCATACTTTTGCAAAATTCGTTCGTTGGTCTATTTTCATTTGAATAAAAGTTAATATAATGTGTTAATATTTATTCAAACTCATTAATATAAAAAAGAAGATGTCGTATGATTTGGAATGAGATAAATCAAGTATTGTCAATTTTCAAATACTAGAGACATGAAAATCAAACAACATAGTTACTTACTAGAGATGAAGTTAAAAGAATTGAACCAGTCTGTAACCAGTCCAATAGCACCATTGTTTCTTCCCTGACTAACTGTAGATTTGATTGTAGTATTTATACATAGCACTGTAGATATATCGGATTTCTCCACCTCCTCCTGAGTCTTGGAGGATTTGTTTGGATTTACTTGCAGCTCGCCCTTCCTCACTAGGTCTTGTTGCTGTGCATCATCTGGAAGACACATTTGATTATTTTAATTATCAATTATTAATTTTCTACAGTGTTCTCTTTAGATAATCTCCCCTTAATTACTTTCTTAAATTTTACTACATATACAATTCTTAGCATGATTAATTTGGAAAATTTATATACGAAAGGATAAATAGGATAATGGTAGGATAAAGAATTAATATTAAATGACAAATTTGAAAGACTTTTAAAATTATTTCATTATTTCAGTGTGCTCTATTTATTATCTCCCCTTTTAATAACACCTCTTGAATATCATTAGTATATAGTTTGTTAAATTTATGAATAAAAAGGATGAATGAATTGATGCTGAATGGCAGGTTATGAATATAATAGAATATTGTAATTCAAAGTTGTGTCTTGTTTTGTTTAAGAGTCTCCTAGTTACTTTTTTAAAATTGAGGTAACTTCTTTTAGGTAAATAATGTTATGAGTTACACAGAACTCATATAAAAATAATAAGCTTATGCTAAAATAAAATCGTTCTACAATGGATTGGATAACAGATGGATAAATATCTCATGTGGCACACATGAACTTTTCATCAGATTTTTTGTTCTGTATTATGCAACTGTTGTCTTTCTTTTCCTATGAGCAGTGTTGAAAACCTGTCCTTACATTTGATTATCATCTCCAAATTTGACTTTCTGTCAATGTCAGATTTGAGATGAACACATTTTGAATTTAACAAAAGCATTTACTACGTTGTGTGCTTAGATATTCAATTTACAAAAGAGCAACTAGTGCAATAAGTGAGGCAGGAATTACGTACCCTTCCAGATCACCTGAGTTTTTGCCTGTGAAAGGGGGAACAATTTGCTTAATCGTAAGTTTTTTGTTTAGGATAGTGGATTGTTTTTATAATCAACTTTATATTTTTGACAAACAGTGTCTATCCTTTTCCACTTATCAACTATTGACACATTGATTGATTAAATGTGATTTGTATAATGTCTAGTGGCAAACATATAATGTGGACACATTGGTCTCCTTTTTTTATTATAAATAAATTAAGGAAAAACTGACCTGCTGGATACATATTATTATTATTATTTACAGGGGGCTCAGTATTTAGCACTTTTTCTATAAAGGTAACAGTTTGTGGAATGCTTGAACTTGTTTCTTTTTTATCCGGCTTTTTCTTCTTCCTTTTTTTCTTTCTATGAAATCCATTTTTTCCATGGTGTCTTAATCTGTCCTTTAAAATCTTCTTTGGCACTGAAAAGTTAAAAATAAATAAATTACCAAAACACAGTAGCCTGGCTCACTACTTCACAATTGCATTTCTTGTAAATGACTTGATGTCAGAATTATTAAGAGTGTACATGCTGAATGTCTCTCCTGCTTTACTGCAATCAATTCAAATCAAATCATTTTATTGGTTAAAAATCCAAATATTGGATTGTTGCCAAGACAAACATGACAATCATTACAACATATAATATTTAAATTTAAACAACATTCATATTCTATAAGACTATATTTAAATGTTTTTGAGGAGGTGATACTTTTGCAAATTTGAAAGTAAAGTACAAAAAATCATAATGCAATTGTTATAAAATATAAAATAGTCACAACTTTATTACATCGACTATTTTTTCTTATCAGCTAGGCTGTTTCTTAATACATATAAATCATTAACTCCCTTGACAATAATTTTAGTTACATCATACTCATTAAATGTAAACATAAATGCAAATTTTTCCTCATCAGACATTTTGGTGAAATCTGGAACTATACTCTCTAATTCCTGAAAAAGTTTTTGCCTACATTCTTCTAAAATTTGACATTTTAAAGCAAAATGATATTCATCTTCTACTTCCTTTTTACAGAGAGCATTTAATTTTTTTTCCAAAGGTAATGATCATGCCAAAATTTATGTTGACAGACTTTAAAATAAAGTTTTATTACATGTACTAGTGTCACACAAACTTAACATCATCAATGACCCATGAAATTGAGATTAAGGACAATGGACATAAGACAGACGGAAACTGTAGAACATAAAATATCTGTATACAAGGATGAAGTATTGAGGTCTTTAGCTACAAGAATTATAAGATTTTACCAAAAGTTCATGCCACCTTCTAACCAGATAAGTATTCCTTTGACTAACTTTCTGCAAGGTAAGGCAAGACAATAAAATCACAGAAGGATCATGTATATATTAACAGAGTTTTAATCTTTAGGGAGAGAAATAGAGCTTGGTGTCCAGTACAGCAAAAAGAAATTTATGTCAAATGATAGAAAACAATGCAATATGGTCTATTAAATGCTGTTGTAAATTTGACTTTTAGCCTATCATGGATTGAGAGACTTAAATCAAAAACTGAAAAAAGACTTTTTTCAACTTAACTATAGATAGGTAAAGATCTCATATATGGTTTAAAGGATATAGTTCTGAAACAAGTAGTTTCTGTCGATTTTTTGGTTTTGGTGACTTTGACCTTCTAAGAAAGAATTTGAAAATGAATACTGTAAATTCAGAAATCATTGCGTGCATTTATTATATCAATTTTGTCATTTTAGACTAAAATGCAATTTCAATTCAAAATAGCAAGTTTAATTCATTGCGATTATCAATTCGTCGCATTTTTGGCAATATGAATTTACAGTAACATGAACTGGTAAGAACTGAACTATAATCTTGACATTATGAAATCAAAAAGTGAAAATAAATTTTGACGCATCAAATAAATAAGCCAACATTTTTCCAGTTATTTCTATTCTGTTCTAGTTCATTCAATTAAAATAAACCGTAAATATTTTTCCACAATGGTCGATTACACAATGTCACATCAAATCCATAAAAAATAAATTGCCTGTTATGCTATACATGTAATTACACAACATAGCCTTCAAACAGCTTCCTTCTTTTTGTTCATTTTTTCATGAAATTTAGAAGATAAACAAGTGCAAAGCAATTTAAAAAAAGATGAAGATTAAAATTGTCTCTTCCTTTTAAAATTTGATCCAGAGCAATTTACTTTAACAGTGTTGATGCACACACGGTGGTCTATATCCCCCATTAAAACATTTTTTCTATCAATAGCCATCTTAACCTGTTATCCTGCTATACATATTGAATTAGAAATCTGATGTTTAAACATCTTTCCATTATTAATATACACTGTCATGTCATCAAAGGAAATCATTTCATTGAAAAATAGATAGGATGATTATCACAATAATGGTGCGAATGGGATTCCCGTTCAAACAGTAAAATAGATTAACCTTCAATACTCAAGGCAAAAACACACACACAAGATTCTTTCTCTACAAATAGAGGTCATGTAAGGGTTTAACCACTTGAAATATTACACCTTTTAAAGATGTCAAGACATATGTACACTGTCTGATTGTATCAGTACTTGTTGATAGCCATCTTTCATTAAGCTCGACAGATCATGTGCATCACTCTGCAGGCAGTGTAACTCCATCTTGTTAAATGCATGTCTGCCATAAAAGTGTCAGATGAAGTAAATAGTTGTTTACAAAATAACTGTAAGTTATATGATGTACCAAACAGATGTGGGATCAGCTTGTTAACATTTCAATGTGTTTGCGTTTTGACCAGTGAAAACCTCATAGATAAATTGTCAAAACACAAAGATTGCTTTTTTTCCCTTGAGAAGTTTATGAAAATTTATATTTACAAAATATTTAAAACATGTATACAAACTATTTAATATCATTTTGTTGCAAATGTCCATATGCCCATTTTGTTAGCACCAGTTTGATTTGAAAAATTTCATATCAATACATATATGATTTAATCACATGAGTCAAGTAAAGTTATGTGATTCATAAGTGTTTCTATTTTTGTTTTTTATTTAGATTAGACCGTTCTCGTTGGTTTTTATGTTTGAATGGTTTGACATTAGTTATTTTTGGGGCCCTTTATAGCTTGCTTTTGGTGTGAGCAAAGGCTCCATGTCAAAGCTGTACTTTGACCTATAATGGTTTACTTATATAAATTGCAACTTTATATGGATAGAGAGTATTGTCTAATTGCACTCATACCACATCTTCTTATATCTATGACATTTAAGTGACCTATTCCAGTAATTTATCCCTACAACTGAATTAATAGTTCTTGTGCTTTGCTTAAAACCTTTTGCAGATCTTTATATGTCATTTATTGTTTTGTGTTGTTTGGATACTCATTCACCTACACACACCCTATTTCTGTTTGTTTTTAAATTCATGGGTGTACCATTTTAGAAGGTTATTCCTGTTTTTGTAATTGTGAATCACACTTTTCTGGCCTGTACTTTAATATTTGTTTTCCATTCTGAATCATACAAATAAACATTGTATTCTGATAAATTATGATGAAATGCAAATATAAAGTGCAAAATTATACTGATAACTTTTTATGTACTTTGAGTTGAAAAAAAATAATTCGTCAACAACATCTCAAACTTCTCAAGGAAAACATAACTCCAATCAATCAACTACGATTCACATTTTTCCCCATACAAATCATTTAAAGCTATGTTTGCTTTGATGTTGTTGGAATTTTAATATAAAACATTTAAATCAGGTAATACGGTACAAGTATTAAATATTTCATAATCCGTCCATTGGTTTCACCTGAGGTGATTTTTATGTAAGGAAATTATCATATTGAGGGTATTCTTTTTACATACTCTAGTATTCTGAAGATCATCAGGAAATAGTTATATAGTGGGATGCTAATTAACTCAATTTTACATATGCTCAATCAAACGTTTGGATATTAAATCTAATATATTCATAGCATGACTTTAAATGAATGTATAAGTAAAGAATATCAACTTGTATCTTCACAATATGCAAATAGTATTAGAAGTGCAAAAGGAAACATATTACTTGTGAACTATGTCATATTTTACTATCTAGACTTTTGTGTTATATGAAATGTTTGAGTCGACACCTAATGTTATGTTTTCTGATTAAGATCATTTCTGAATAAGTTTAACATTCATATTTACATTTTAGTTAACCAGTAATTGAAGTCAATATGTGCCTTTACCTTATTAAGAGTTTGATTTCAATACAAAATTACTTGAAAAGTTACATATTGGGTCCTCTTTTTTAAGAAATCAGGAATCTGCCAAATACTCAAACAATGAATATTATCACTATTTTAATGCCTTCACTTTTTAAGCATCAAACAATATATAAAATTGAGAATGATATTCTTTAAGTCAAAATAGTTGACTTGTTCCATTATGGATAGGTACTTTTTTAAACCAATTAGTATTTACATTGATTACTGGGATCTTGTATTACATATGTATAACATATCACATGTATAAGATAAAAATAGGTATTTTTGTACACCCTCTTTATTACATACCACATGTATAAGATATAGATAGGTATTTGTACACCCTGAATATTACATACCACATTTATAAGTATAGATATGTATTTTTAGTACACACTATTAATTACATACACATTTAATTCAAAATAGTGTATTTTTTGTACACTTTTTTACAACCAATGTATACAGATTAATAGGTATTTTGTACATCCTATTATACATACCACATGTATAAGATATAGATAGGTATTTTTGTACACCCTGATTATTACATACCACATGTATAAGTATATAGATAGTATTTTTGTACACCCTGATTATTACATACCACATGTATAAGATATAGATAGGTATTTTTGTACACCCTGATTATTACATACCACATGTATAAGAGATATAGATAGGTATTTTTGTACACCCTGATTATTACATACCACATGTATTAGATATAGATAGGTATTTTTGTACACCCTGATTATTACATACCACATGTATAAGATATAGATAGGTATTTTTGTACACCCTGATTATTACATACCACATGTATAAGATATAGATAGGTATTTTTGTACTCCTGGAGGACATGGGTTACCAAACACATATTCCTCAGCCTCTATCACACAATGGTTACGACCATGACATCTTTTCATAACTTCTTCTGTAGCAGTAGCTGATTTACAATCTGCAAATAAAAAGTTTTTTAAAGTGATTTAATTTTTACAAAATTATATATAGATAGGAAATTTTGTCCTTCAATGTTAAACCTTTATGTTATGGGTTTTGCTCTTTGCTGAAGGCTGTACAGGCTCCCGTATTTGCTAAATAGAGTCATTTTTATGTTAATATATATATAACTTTTTCATTGGCATTCAAACCACATCTCCTTGTTTTATATTAGTAGGATAAGGAAATAGAAAATTGACCCTAAATAACGGTTTAGGCGTATTATGTTTACAAGCACAAATTAAGTTTGGCCGTGTGCCGATATTTATATTCAATAAAAATAACGTAGACAGTATTAGTCAAGATCAAAAATTTATTTCCTCATAAAACTTCTACATGAGAAACAAAAAAAGTACTTCAATAAGCTTTGATAAATGATATTGCCACTTAACTATATATATTATATCCATTCACAGCAAGATAAGCTTCCACAAATTCATTAATTGGACATTTTGTGAATAATTTATTAATCAGAAAAGCAAACAAATATATCAACACTATATCATGAATTCAAGAATATATTATTATTAAAAGCTATTTATTGCACTGAAAAATGATAACCTTTTTTATATAAAACTGACAATAATTTGACCCTCCATGATTTAACGTGTCAACAAGATTTAAACCTTGCAGTGTGACATTTTAAGAAATTAGTTATGAACATACTAAGATAATATCAAAACACATATCTAAATTGTTACGAAGTGATAAAATAAAAATGTCAACAATTTGAATGATCACAATATATTTTGTTTACATACACTTACACTCAGTATCAGCCTTCAAATATTTAGTTATCAGGCACCGAATGAATTAGTATGGGGGCATTTTTTAAAACTATTTATGTGAATATCACAAACAGACCATTCTTCTACTTTTTTTGCTTAGTTTGTTGAAGATAAAATATATTGACATTATTATAAAATTTATACTTGTTTTTACGACCTTCAAAAAATCTTGAGACATCATAGGCTCCAATGAGATTGCTTCTATCACCTGACAATCACCGTTATCACCAACAAATTTTTTACACTAAATATATTGGGACAACTAAAAAAAGATTTTTTGTGAAATAGTAACGAGTTCAAATACTGGCAAAAAAAGATGTTAAAAGTTTAAAATTTAATATGCATAAAAATCACCAATTTTGGAAAGGACTTTCTGATATTCAATGCAAAAAATGAACCCAGTTGTTTACATAAATTTTCAATATATCTTGAATAAATGTTTTTTCTGTGGTGATTTTTCCATGCAGTTTTTTAGATTTTAAATGTTGAATTCAGATTGAAAACAAATGTTCTGTTTTCTGACCTGAAGAATGACTGAGCTGTTTTATTTGGAATTTTGGGTATTTTCTGTCTGAGTAAAAAAGAAAGAAAGAGTTTGTAAGATATTGGTTGAATAAAGGCCTTGCAGTCAAAAAAATCGGGCATACGATTATTCTACTCAGACTCAAAATTCAACCAATCAATACTCATGAACACTTTTTGTACACCAAGCACTGATGGTTTTATGAATAAAGGCCTTGATTTCAGATAGTCAAGAACTCTTATAAGTGGGTCTCATTGGGGTCTAAGCGTGATTGGGGATTGGCCAATTTTTTTTTAAGCATGACACATGAAAGTCCATTAATTAAGCGTGAAAACAGGAAACAAAGTCTGGCGATTTTGTTGACAAGAAATATGGATAATTACCTGCATAGCCAATACCATTTTTTAAACACTTTGGTGTATTTGTTGTAGCTCTACCAAATAACACTGAGTAGATTGCAATTCTTTGAGATCTTTCACAACGAATATTTATCTGTTGGTTTTCACACACTGTTATGTTCTTAAAATCACCTGAAAAGAAATGAGGAATTGAATTTGCATACATGTATTTTTCATTCAATATGTTGAAATTTCGTTCAGAGAATTTCTGATACATCTATATATATTTTATAGAGTTTTCTCTGACTAGATATAAATAAGTAATTGCAAATCAAATATTCCATATAGATTCAAATGGTTTCCACTTAAACAGGTTTGTTATTTTCAAGACAGTACTTCATACAGGGGATCAGTGTTTCCCATTTATGCAAATCAGCATTCCTTTACTTGGAACCCTCCCTGTTTTTTTTTGGATGATCAATGCATTTGAATTGGGACATATTAGTTGAAACCCCTCCATTTATCCTGGGTGGGACCCCCCATTTCCCCTTTTTAAAATGGCTGGATCCACCCCTGGTTATATTATTCATGAATGCTATTTTGAAAAGTGTTATAATCTCTTAATATTCTCGATGTTGAAAAGGGAAAACTTCAGACACCTTTTGCCTTTGGATGTGATAATTTTTTTAAAAGTATACACGAAAACATGTCCATTAAGAGACCACCTGTGTAAAGAAAACCTGCTACAAGAATACACTTTAAACACTAATCTTCAAGAATTTTCAACATGTTACCAGTACCCCTCTTTGTAGTGGTTTGATAAGTAGCTCTTCAAATTGACAGATGTAAAATACAAACAATTTAGTGAAGAAAATTTGACTAATTATGAAGAGAGAGAAAGGATTTGATTTCATTAAGAAGGTAAAACAGCTTGTAAGGAGTTATCTCCCCTGAAATTAATTCATATAACATTGTTATCATCAACAAAGAACCAGCATATAATCCCTTATGACTGTTGATGAATTCATCCATTACTGTTAATTAAGCTGCAATTATTGAATGCAATTACCAAGAAGTATCAACTTCAAAAAGAGGAATTTCTTGCTTTTTCAAAATTCGATAATCGTATAAAAAATAAGTTTGGACCTTTCATCATGTTCATGTCCAGTGTGAACTGATAATTTATCCTCTGTTTATACACCTTTTCCATACCATTAAATTTTCATCTTCACTGTTAAAAATGAAATGATTCTCTGTGAAATGGCCGACAGATGGTAGAAGATTCAACAAATGATTGTATTATGCAATAAAATATTTTAGATCGTTCTACCACTAAAAGATCAAATATATTTAAATTTGATGATCAATCTATTAACTCTTCGAAATCACTTACACCAGAATACTGATTGTTGTGTGAAATTCAAAGGCTTGCATGTTATAAGCTAAGAAATAGTGGAAGAATTTCAAGATGGTGTATACCAGGGTTGGCAAAAACCCGGGTTTTATGAGTATTGCCCAGCCCAGTGGGAAATACTGGGAAAACCCGGGTTTTACTGGGTTTTAGTGGGTAATACTGGGCAATACTGGGTAATATAAAATACTGGTCTAAATTTCATAGAGGATTCAGTGATCAAACACAAATGTAATACATTTAAAATATATATAACTTGTTTTAGTTGTCTGGATTGGACAAACTGTAAATATAAAGCAAAAAAATCATTTTTTTTTTTTTTTTTCAAATAAGTACAACTCTTATTAAGAAAAAAGAAAAAAAATACATTTAAATTTATGTATATGTACTGTCACTAATTAATAAGTAATTATTCAGATTACAACACAGATTTGTTTATGTAACAATAATCAGCCCTTTCAATTCTATAAATTTTAATGGCATGACCCCTTAGGTTGTTTATTTAGCAATATGAATGTATAACAATTAAAATAACAATTCACTTAAAAAAATGCATTTTTATCAAAGATTTGATTATCAAAACAATGCTTGGTAATTAACAGGGTATCCTTAAATGTGCAAATCTTGCATTGTGCTTACATTAATGAAGAACTAACATGACTAAATGAAATTGAATTTTTCATTCTTCTAGAAAGGACTCAATGGTTATCTGTATAAAAAGTATATATTTAGCTGTAATACTATGAAACTACACCAAGTCTTAACTATTTTGTGTTAAAATAAGCTTAAAAAACCATATTGCCCAGTAATGCCCAGTATTACCCATTTCTGGGAGTATTGCCCAGCCCGGGAAAACCCGGGTTTTCCCACCCGGGAATTCCCGGGCGGGTAATACTTTGCCAACCCTGGTGTATACAGTCAAAACACTTTGATGGTCAAACGAAAACGCAAGAGAGCTAAAAGAAGATCCATTTTCTTATGAGATCAGAACAATATGTCCAATTACCAGTACCTATATATAGATATCAAGTGAAATGCAATTTACTCATTTTTACAAAGGATAATACATAAAATATTGAAAACTAAAATGCATCTTCTACGTTTCATTGAGTTCAAAAGTAATGAGGGACTGTATGCTGTAAGTGTTTGTACAAATAATGTGTTTTTAGATCAATGATTTCACCACCTCATATTCCTATATCTAACATGTCTACATTACATGTCTAGATTCTAGAATCTATTGAACTGCAAGTAATTGGTAATGGACATTAACAATAATGTTTTGAATGTTCCATACTTATCTTTCCATTTATTAATGACAAATGTAAGTCAAAACTCAATATATATGATAATATCATTACTTACATAAATTTACTCTGTCAATGGTGATGTATGAAACTTAACTGAACAAATCTATCAGTTTCGACTTGGAATCAGTTTGTAAACTGTTATGAGGGTGGAAAAGGGTTATTTTCGTGCAGCCGTGAAAAGGGTTTGTTATTCACCGTGTTCCGTGAAATCGGTAAAAAGATCAATGTGCAAGAAATTTTTAATTGTTTGTTCATTGTGAAATGGCAATTTTACTTCGCATTCTTCCGTGCAGATGCCCCTCTGTTATTATTGATGAGAGAGGCTAAAGATATCAAAGGGACATTCAAAGTCAAAGGTCGTAAATAAACTCACAAAGCCATAGATTTAAAAGAAAAAGACAAACAGACAAACAACAGTACACAAAACACTACATAGAAAACCTAAGACTGAGCAACATGAAATCCAACAAAACACAGGTGAAATCTCAGTTACTGCAAAAGGTAAGCAGTTCCTACTCCTTATGTGGCACCCCTCGTATCACTCATGTAAGTACAAACCCAGTGATAAGTATAATTTGATAGGATACATTCAGAGAACACCCAACAGGATTGCAGTTTCCAAATTGTAGTTGGAAATATTCAAATTCCAAAAAAACCCAGACCTTTGAACCACTAGAACTTCACATTGTTCAATCAACCATGGAAATTAGGTCCAGGTCAAATGAATCTTGCAAGACCTAAAGATATTCCCTCCATCCTCCACTTCTTTTTTAACTCCCAAGATTAAAAGGAATTAAAATTTTGTTTTTAATGTGTTGAAATGTTACAACAGTGTTACTTATGATTGAAATCCAGGGAAAATCATTTAAAGGATCAAGGTATAATACAGATACAAAATGTAGCACATTATCAATTATCCATGAAAATAAGGTCATTGTAAGATAAACTGTCAAACTGATACACATGTACTGAATACACCTTACAATTATCTTTCCTATAAATGTTGACCAATTAATCCTGAAAAAAATCCAGGTTAGATGAATGATATTGATTCAAAATGCACACCTTACAACCAGTCTAAATACCAAATGCAGCTGAACCATTTCTTAAATCATCCGAAAAATGGAACTTATCACAGAAACTTAAGGTTGATCACTGAACCATGAAACTCCAGCCAAGGACAAAGTATATGAGACAGACAGTAACGCAAGACCATAAGGCATCTGTATAACCATGATAGCAGATATGAATATGGCAGTTCAAGGATATGGTTTTTAGTTGAATGTGTCATGTGAGTTCCATCATCACATCACCAAAATGTAGGCATTGACACTTTCAGCACGTGTTGAGCAATGCACAAAATATTAGGGAAATGAATATCTATTAAGATGGTCACCCAAATACACAATTCCAGAAATGACGTATTATCAAGCTTTTCTAAATATGAAAGCTTTATACACTGATCTATTGCTGCACCTATGTATACTCACTAGGACTACACTTGTATTTGACCTTTAAATACTTTGAGGTGAAAGCACATGGATCTTGGCGAAAAGTTGAGGTACTGGCTAGAACTTGGCAACTCTGTTTGTTCTGACAGGCATCAAATAAAACCTGGAAAAAGGAAACAATGTTAATAAGACATACAGCTTGATGATTTTTATAAAAAAAAATATATATGGGGTATACGTCAATGAGACAGCAACCTAACAAGAAAGGTAAACCAATGAAATCTAGAGGGCAACATATTCTTTTATAAACAGCCTTAATATGTACAAACACAATGGAGGGTCTTGTTGGCCAAGTTGTCTTAGTAGTTTATCTATTGTATCACTGAGATTGTGATTTCGAACCCTGCACATGGCAGATGTGTGTGACTAGGTGTGACTCCAATCTTAATTCAATAGGAATGTCACTTTTCTGGGCTCTCTGAGGCTTCCTCCACCAATAAAAATTGACTGCAACGATATATATATAGTACTGCAGTGCCGTTAAACAGCAATAAATCCATACAACTTGTCAAGCTTTAAATTTTCTCTAAAAGTTATGAATAAATTAAATAGATAGTATCAAAGAGCATCCACATACACCAATTCTCACATTAAAATGATTAACAAATAAAACTAGAGGCTCTAAAGAGCCTGTGTCGCTCACCTTGGTCTTTGTGAATATTAAACAAAGGAAGAGGATGGATTCATGACAAAATTGTGTTTTGGTGATGGTGATGTGCTTGTACATCTTACTTTACTGAACATTCTTGCTGCTTAAAATTGTCTCTATCTATAATGAACTTGGCCCAGTAGTTTCAGTGGCAAATGTTAGTAAAAATTCACAAAAATTGTTAAAAATTGACTATAAAGGACAATAACTCCTTAGGGGGTCAATTGACCATTTCAGTCATGTTGACTTATTTGTAAATCTTACTTTGCTGAACATTATTGCTGTTTATAGTTTATCTCTATCTATAATAATATTCAAAATAATAACCAAAAACAGCAAAATTTCCTTAAAACTAACAATTCAGAGTCATCAACCCAACAACTGGTTGTCCGATTCATCCGAAAATTTTAGGGCAGATAAATCTTGACCTGATAAACAATTTTACCCCATGTCAGATTTGATCAAAATGCTTCGGTTTTTGAGTTATAAGCCAAAAACTTCATTTCACCCCCATGTTCTATTTTTAGCCATGGCAGCCATCTTGGTTGGATGGCCGGGTCACTGTACATATTTTTCAAACTACATACCCCAAAGATGATTGTGGCTAAGTTTGGTTTGATTTGGCCCAGTAGTTTCAGAGGAGAAGATTTTTGTAAAAGATAACTAAGATTTACGAAAAATGGTTAAAAATTGACTATAAAGGGCAATAACTCCTAAAGGGGTCAACTGACCATTTCGGTCATGTTGACTTATTTGTAAATCTTACTTTGCTGAACATTATTGCTGTTTACAGTTCATCTCTATCTATAATAATATTCAAGATAATAACCAAAAACAGCAAAATTTCCTTAAAATTACTAATTCTGGGGCAGCAACCCAACAACTGGTTATCCGATTTATCTGAAAATTTCAGGGCAGATAGATCTTGACCTGTTAAACATTTTAACCCCATGTTAGATTTGCTCTAAATGCTTTGGGTTTTGAGTTATAAGCCAAAAACTGCATTTTACCCCTATGTTCTATTTTTAGCCATGGCGGCCATCTGGGATGGTTGGCCGGGTCACCGGACACATTTTTTAAACTAGATACCCCAATGATGATTGTGGCCAAGTTTGGTTTAATTTGGCCCAGTAGTTTCAGAGGAGAAGATTTTTGTAAAAGTTAACGCCGGACGACGGACGACAGACGACGAACGTCAAGTGATGAGAAAAGCTCACTTGGCCCTTTGGGCCAGGTGAGCTAAAAACATTGAAATATGACATTATCCTATAGTCTATATTCTTTATTTTCAATACAATTGTTTTGATGCATACCAAAGAGCCCTTAGTTCATGATGTTCATACTAAATAATTACAAAACTACAGGGAACAACACTATTAGAGTCTACTACCTAATTAAGACATCAAAGTCAATGTTTCACCTGGTGGTATACCTTATTGAATAATTGACATACCTAGGGGACAGGTGAGATGATTGATCTTAAGGACTGTTGTCATACTTTACACTTAACTAGGGAGACTTCATTTATAATAGTTCTACTTTATCTTTACTGATAGGGGATAATAGCTACAGCTCATTTCTCCACTGTCTAATTTTCCCACTTATCCATAAAACCCTGATAATGGTTAAATTTATTGCTACAATTCAATGACTTAATGTCAATTTTTGTCACTACTTGGCATTATCTATAGAAGATGTGTAAAAAGCCCTTGATGAATGCATTTCACATCTTACAATGAAAATTTGTCTTAAGATTTATTCTTTGTGTGAGACCCTCATGGGTAGTCAAGGTCGTTAAACACTCCCTCAGTAGCAATAGAACATTTATCCCTATGCCACTGAAAATTAACAACCCTTTCCCTCGTCCAAAATAAGTCCAAACAAAAATCAACACCATATTTGAAGTCACCTTCTAAAAATATTCAATTGTCAAAGATGTTACTATGGTGACACTTTCATCTTTAAAATTGATTAATTGTGTGTCTCCACCCATTTCAAAAATGTACACAGACTTGAGTCACAAATATTTGGCCAATCTGAGGACAAACAGATTTTTTTAATCACAGATAAAAGGAATATTTTTCATTTTTAGGAGAAAATTATCTTTGTTTATTTATTCAGTATTCTACTAACAGTCAATTTATCTTGTACAAAACTTCTAGAAACTGCAGTCAAATCTTGCACAAAAGTCAAACATTTAAATATTTAATTAGGTCTCTTTATCATAATCATAGATGCGACACTGCATTACAACCAGTGTGGTACTAACTTGATGAGTCCTAACATTGGCGGATCCAGAGGGGGAGGGAGTTCCTGGCTTGAAACCCCCCTTTTTTTTTGGCTGATCAATGCATTTGAATGGGAGCATATAGCTGGAACCCCCCCTTTACTCTGGGTTGGGAACCCCCCCTTTTTAAAATGGTTGGATCCGCCCCTGATACTATATTGCTCCATTAATAAACTTCAAACAAAATCGTACAACACTTCCTTTTCCTTCAAAGTACATCTTCTTTTTCAACATATTTTAAGACCTACTAGTGTTAAGTTGTATATAGAATTACAGATGCAAGTGACTACACTTCACCAATTAGAATGCAATATAGAATTATCAGATATAGGAAGTGCAATAAAAAGTTAATAGTAAATAAATCATGTAATAACATCTGGATAAAACATTCCTTTATTAGCTATTATGCAAGTATTTCTATCCAATTCATAGCTTCTAAATATCTAAGATCAATTGCATGAAATACTTTATTGATCAGTGATGCACCTAATATTTAGATTTGTGCAACAATACCAGATGAGTGTACATATATACATGTACCTGCATTTCCGATATGTACATAAATTAGTTTTGACGATAATTTATCTATTTTTTTTTCTCAGTCAAATTTGTTCGCTGCATGCTCTCATTTAAAAGTATAATTGAAATAATTCATTCAAATACAGGTTTGTCAAAGTCTGATTCACTGACATAATATTTTGATTCTTTGACAATGCAACAATGTTCCAGTGAAAAACAGCATTGATAAGTTGAAACTATATACCACAGAGAAAATAATATCTCATTGATAAAATTGAGAATGGAAATGTGGAATGTGTCAAAGAGACAACAACCAGATCAGAGAGCAGAAAACAGCTGAAGGCTAACAATGCGTTTTCAACACACCGAGAAAATCTGACACCCTGAGGCGCCAGTTACAGCTGGCCCTTAAACAAAAATGTGATACCCCACAAAAAGGCCAACTTCTCCTTTTATTTATAGTCAATATATGACAAATGCAAGGTGGAAAAATTCCACAGTACTGCCTGATTATCTATAAACCATTGTCATTCTTAATAGGACAATTCCACAGTACTGCCTGATTATCTATTAATCATTGTCATTCTTAATAGGACAATAGGCAACATAATTATTTCAAGCCAGATATAGAGCTTGACTTATTGTATAGACAGCAGTCTATTGTTCAAGACAGACTTATAATGTCAACCTCTAGCTAGATATTGTATAGACAGCAGTCTATTGTTCAAGACAGACTTATAATAATGTCAACCTCTAGCTAGATATTGTATAGATAGCAGTCTATTGTTCAAGACAGACTTATAATGTCAACCTCTAGCTAGATATTGTATAGACAGCAGTCTATTGTTCAACCTCTAGCTAGATATTGTATAGACAGCAGTCTATTGTTCAAGACAGACTTATAATGTCAACCTCTAGCTAGATATTGTATAGACAGCAGTCTATTGTTCAAGACAGACTTATAATAATGTCAACCTCTAGCTAGATATTGTATAGACAGCAGTCTATTGTTCAAAATAGACTTATAATGTCAACCTCTAGCTAGATATTGTATAGACAGCAGTCTATTGTTTAACCTCTAGCTAGATATTGTATAGACAGCAGTCTTTTGTTCAAGACAGACTTATAATGTCAACCTCTAGCTAGATATTGTATAGACAGCAGTCTATTGTTCAAGACAGACTTATAATAATGTCAACGTCTAGCTAGATATTGTATAGACAGCAGTCTATTGTTCAAGACAGACTTATAATGTCAACCTCTAGCTAGATATTGTATAGACAGCAGTCTATTGTTCAACCTCTAGCTAGATATTGTATAGACAGCAGTCTTTTGTTCAAGACAGACTTATAATGTCAACCTCTAGCTAGATATTGTATAGACAGCAGTCTATTGTTCAAGACAGACTTATAATAATGTCAACGTCTAGCTAGATATTGTATAGACAGCAGTCTATTGTTCAAGACAGACTTATAATGTCAACCTCTAGCTAGATATTGTATAGACAGCCGTCTTTCGTTGAAGACAGACCTCTAGATGTCTTTTAGTTGTTGTTGTTGTGTTGCTGTCTTCATGACACATATACTCATCTCCCTTGATTCATGTTCTTGTTGTTGTGTTGCTGTCTTCATGACACATACTCCTCTCCCTTGGTTCATGTTCTTGTTGTGTTGCTGTCTTCATGACACATACTCATCTCCCTTGATTCATGTTCTTGTTGTTGTGTTGCTGTCTTCATGACACATACTCATTTCCCTTGATTCATATATGTTTATCAAATATGAAAGTTAATCTGCCATTAAATAAATTTCATCAATTTAACATTGAAATGCATTCCTTGCATTAAATGCATTCACCCCAGGCTAAAAAATGTAATGTAGAATCGTCTCAAGACAGCCTCATGTCTATGATTAAATTAAATGTAAACAAGTACTTCAAAAATAAATATCTTATTAGCATGAAAAAGGCATACACAATTTCTAAAAGAAGGCAGACACTAAGTTAAACTGTCAAACATGTTACGAATTGTGACCCTGACTGTTTTTCGTACTATAATATGCATTTTAATAAGGAAGAAGACTCTTTCAAGCTGTTTCATGAGATATCCTGCCGACTTAAATAAACAGAAATGTGACTTAGTTGTGAGAAACATTCAAACTTTGTCATGGGTATTTCAAGAAATAACAAGCAGTTTCAGTTTCATTTCTTGAAATAATAAACCTAAAAGAGATCGAATTTATCTTTTTTTTTTAAATCTTATTTTTTATTTGAATAAAATACTATCATTTTGATCATCTAAACAAATGTTAAGGTTTTTAAAGTAAGCAAAATTCCTCCTGTTAAAGGACATGATTACCACTGATGTATACTGGTTGATTGATACATTAACTTATATAACAAATATGCCAGTAAATATACTTAATGCCATACTGTACATGCTGTATGGGTCCTAATATTTGATTTGATTTTCTGTGTTTTATATGCCACTTTTAAGCACTGCTGTTGGGCTATTTTGTGGCGGTAATTAAGTTTTTATTGTTGGAGGAAGCAGAATTGCCTGGAAAAAACCACGACCTTCGATAAGAAAACTGACAATCCTAGCCAATTGAGATTGGAGTTGAGTGCACCCACACGATCGGGGTTCGTACTCACAACATCAGTGTTGACTGACTAGTGAATTACAGTAGTAACTACTTAGACCACTCGGCCCTTTCCTCCTAAAAAAAATCCCACCGCTGTCTCAGAAAATGCATTTACTAGTTACATGAGTTAAGTAATTGGTACTCCAGGGAAATTTAAGGTTTATAAATATCAAAGATTTTGCAAATTAGCCTAGAATCATCTTTAATATGTTGTTATTAACATGATAAATAACCTTTTTGCACTTTTCACATATTTCTCTTCCTTGTTCACAATTCCTGACATTTTACATGCTTTACCCGTCAGGAGTACAAAAGAAATGGACATTCTTATGTCAGATACAATAGAACCTGACAAATT
>CM034357.1:49372587-49411270 GCA_019925275.1 Mytilus edulis | reverse complement strand
TCAAATATTTTTTACAACACTGTTTATTTTCTTCAGCGACGTAGAATCTTATTCAGGTAAGATAATGTTTACATATTAAATGTAGTTTATTTGTTTACCAATTATTGATTATAGTTGATCAAAAGGAATTAGTTACACAGTTTTACTACTTTTCACATGAAATCACATAGTAGATAAAAGTATGTTGCGGTTAAAAGATCAAAGGACCCAGATAAACATGGATCAACTACTGAAGAAAAAATGGTATACGAAATGTTTTTGCCCAAATATGCTTTTATCGTGTACTTTGTCAGAATAAATAAACTATTTTACACATTTGTTACTTTAATACTGTGTGTCCTTAGTCAAAATAAATAAACTATTTTACACATTTATTACATAGTAGCTAAATCGACTTCAATTTTATATACTGGGTTACATCTTTTATAAACACCTGCATAATTTCAACTTTGATCATCAGTATGATATTGTTTAAAGCAGAGACAATGTCATGAATGTATTATATGTCTCTGTTTAAAGATAGCACTGTGTAATTATTTTTAAATCTTAAAAAATACTATTAGCCTAATTCTATACTTGTCACCAACTTTTAAATATTCCCCCTTTATTAAGTTACATCTGTCAAATTTGACTTTTAGAAACATTAAATTATCATTAATTATTAAATTCATCTGATGACAAAAGGCCATTGGACATTAATATTGACCATTATATTCAAAATATTGATTTATTTCTATTTTGATATAGTTTTTAAAGTATCCCTTTAACATGCTGTCAAAAAGGTTTCAAGTTTTCAATTAGAAAATTAATTTACTGGTCATTTCATTATAATTGAGGCAATTTACTGGACAATAAGATAGAAAGAATTTTATAGTTTATGTTGGGGTGAATTGATGGTGTGTGATTTTGTGTCAGTTTTCTCACATTATACATAGGTAATTCAATCTTGCAAAATATTTGACCAATAATTTATTATGGGCTATAAAAGGGGTGTCAGAGTATCCTGATATTTGAAGAATTTTGATTTTGCAAATTCACAAGTACTGTTTAATGAGTCCCTATTATCAAAATAGGCAGTGTTTGTCTTAAATTTATTATTTTGGACTAGACTAAGAAATATAGAATTTTGATTTGTAAATTTACAAGTACTGTATAATGAGTCCCTATTATCAAAATAGGCAGTGTTTGTCTTAAATTTATTATTTTGGACTAGACTAAGAAATACAGAATTTTGATTGCAAATTCACAAGTACTGTATAATGAGTCCCTGTCATCAATCTAGGCAGTGTTTGTCTTATATTTATTATTTTTGACTAGACTAAGAAATATAAACCCCTTGTTTAATGATTTCCTAAATGTACTTATAAGTGCTTTAATCCTTTGATCCCTAGAAAATCTCATTATGTCAGGTGACTTTAAGACTTGACATTTGTAAAATATGTATACAACATGTATATATATACAACTTTATTCAGACTATTTATGTAACCTTTTATAATTTTTGTGTAATAAATTCATGAAAATTTATTGTGGTATGTCAGGCGTTAACATGTGAAAGGGCATGTATTAATGCCCTTTCTTGTAACGCTAATGTCATTTTAATACGAAGATATATTCTTAACTTAATACTTTGTACTAAAATAAACTTGGTTTATTGAATTTTTTTTCTTGGCTTTTATTGTGCTCTTAGATGTAAAATGCTGTTGAGGTGTGAATAAATATCTTGTTTGTTTGTATACAGATTAAAACAGGATTCAGCAATAAAAAAAACCTTGAAATTAGAAGTTATGCGAAATCTTTGAAATTATTTGAGTCATATTATTTTAATACAAAATAATTAACTAATAATTTTATACGAAATTCAAATTACACAATAAAAGTAAAATCTTTTAGATATTAATGTTCTGGATGCTTTACAAAAAGTAAAACATAGTTTTGAGATGATGTCAGGAAAAAAAAAGGACATAAAATTTGGAGGTAATAAACACCTTGATTTTAATAGAAATACATTTAAAGAATAATAGACAGCTCAAGAAAAACAAGATATTTTAATGCAACTTTCCTTGCTGAGTTACATACATCCTGATTCATAAGCAGTGGAGGATCCATAATTTTTAAATGGGGTGGGGGTGGGGGGTAGCTGACATAAGGCTGCTCCATTCAATTTCATGCTTCAGTGATTCCCTACATAATCAACCCCCAGCCCCCTGGATCCGCCCATGATAAGTCAAACCATTCCTATAATAATTTGATGTGTTTGCATAATGCCTTATGTTTGAAAGATGGGCATTGTCAGCCAACTTCTTATTGGAGTTATTGCCCTTTAGTGATGGATTTTACTAATTTTAAAACTGAAACAGATAGAAAGAATTAAGCTTTAAATGGAATAGTGATTAACAAGATTAACAAGACAAGATCTTCAAACAAATCAAATTGCTGAATTCATTTTGACTCCTTATTTTTTTTTTTTTTTTTTTTTTTTTTTTTTTTTTTTTTATAGGTTTATATATTTTATTGACTCCTTATAGGATTTATAGGATTTATTGCCATTAAGGACAATTTAACAATTTTTTTGTGCCGTTACCTATTATTTTGATTCAATAATAGATAGAGAGAAACTTTAAATAGAAAATCCCATGATAAACAAAATCAACCAAAAACTTTTTTTAGTCCTGAATTATGTTATAGTCTACAATGTTTAAAGTGTCAGTGGCAGATACAGGGGGAGGGTTCTGAGGGGTTGCAACCCCCTTTTTTTTTGCCATAGGTGAGTTATTGGTTCTGTGGACCCATCATGATCTAAATTTGACTCTGATGCCTGTGTTACATAGAAGAAATATTAATTAAAAAAATTATGGCATATATTGATGAGTTTATTGCTGTCACTTTTTGACAATTGCCACATGTACATATACTTTGATTTATATGTGCATGTGCATCTATGGAAATATCTGTACATGCATATCAATAATATGCATTAGTTGATTCAGGAACATATATATTGTTAGATATACTGTTTCCAGATTGATTAAAGTCTTCTGATAACAAAAGTTGAGTGATCCCTAAATTAAAAAAATAAAATTAGAATGGAAATGGGGAATCATGTCAAAGAGACCACAAACGGACCAAAGAGCAGACAACAGCTGAAGGCCACCAGTGGTTCTTCAACGCAGCAGAAAATCCAACACCTGGAGGTGAACTTCAGCTGGTCCCTAAATAAAATTGTGTACTAGTTCAGTGAAAATGGACGTCACACTAAACTCCAAAATATATAAATGAACTAAGACAAAAAATATACAAGACTAACAAAGGCCAGAGGCTCCTAAATGTTTCCACATTCTATTACATTTTTAACCGGATTTTTGTGACAAAAATGTCGGTTATTGATTTGGGATGTACGGCGGGCGGGCGGCAATCAAATGTTGTCCGTGCATTAACTCATGAACCGTTCAACCAAAGCTTTTAAAATTTTAATATGTTGTTACTGACAACTAAATGAAGGTCGTGTCCGTGCATTTAAGCATGAACTGTTCTACCTAAGCTTCCCAAATTTTAATATGTTGTTACTGATGACAAAATGGAGGTCAAGTTCAATAATGGGGATTTTGACTTTTACCGTTCAGGAGTTATAGTTCTTGAAAGATTGAAAAATGGAGTTTCCAGTCGTGTCCGTGCATTTAAGCATGAACTGTTCTACCTAAGCTTCCCAAATTTTAATATGTTTTTACTGATGACAAAATTGAGGTCAAGTTCAATAATGGCGATTTTGACTTTTACCGTTCAGGAGTAATGGTTCTTGAAAGATTGAAAAATGGAGTTTCCAGTCGTGTCCGTGCATTTACGCATGAACTGTTCTACCTGAGCTTCCCAAATTTTAATATGTTGTTACTGATGACAAAATGGAGGTCAAGTTCAATAATGACGATTTTGACTTTTACCGTTCAGGAGTTATGGTTCTTGAAAGATTGAAAAATGGTGTTTCCAGTCGTGTCCGTGCATTTACGCATGAACTGTTTTACCAAAGCTTGCCAAATTTTATTATGTTGTTACTGATGACAAAATAGAGGTCAAGTTCAATAATGACGATTTTGACTTTTACCGTTCAGGAGTTATAGTTCTTGAAAGATTGAAAAATGGTGTTTCCAGTCGTGTCCGTGCATTTTCTCATGAATCATTCAACCAAAGCTTTTGAAATTTTTATATGTTGTTACTGATGGCAAATTAGAGGTCAAGTTCAATAATGATGATTTTGACTTTTACCGTTCAGGAGTTATGGTTCTTGAAAGATTGTGAAATGGTGTTTCCATTCACGTTGTTGCATTTACTCATGAACCGTTCAATCTAAGCTTTTCAAATTTTAAGATGTTGATACTGATGACAAAATGGAGGTCAAATTTGATATTGACGATTTTCACTTTCACCATTCATCAGTAATGGTCCTTGTGATATTGCCAGGACACAAATAAATATTAATAAATCCGGTTTGCTGTCGTTGTGACAGCCTCTTGTTTCTTTTTTAAGTGTCATATATATATTTATATATATAACAATAAAAAGCTAAAAGTTTTAAAGCTCCATTAGCAAACTTACTTAATCATGTTAATGGTTCTTAATAATTAAAACTCAATACATAACTGAAATGTTATAATCAAAATGTCCAAGGAATCAATATTTATTGACAATACCATCAAATGTAACCACCTAATGTGTATTTAGTCCAGATTAAAACGTATGGAATGTTGTGTATTTATTGGATAAAACAGATAAAGTGACCATTGTAAACAAATGTAGACATGTGGTCATTTGATAGTGGACATGTAGGTATGAATGAAAAATACTTAGGCAGATTAATGTTCAAATTGGCCCCCAGACTGGACCAGTTGTATTTACTAGGAGTTTTTTGAGACATTTAGGAACCAGCCTAATACTTTAATTCTAAAAGATAAACCCTTGACTTAAGTAATTGGTTTTTAAAATAGTGTAGTGTATAGCTTAGATGAATGAACCTCTTAAAATTACTCCTGACTGAATTAAATATTTCCTCTTTATTGATGAGTATGAGATCTTCTTCTTTCTAGTACAGGAAAGATTCTGGTGCTGGAGTGTGAAATGTCTCAGAACTGTGGTACTATATGTACATGAAAATAGAGGATGAAAATTGTGATATCAAATATTTGCCACAGTCCAATTACAATTAAAGTAGCATAAGTTGTAGCTTAATGTTAAACATATTTACATTATAGACAGTGGCTTAAAAATAAGCCAAACAGGATCCTCTAAATGTTAAGATACCACCTTTGAAGGATTCTAAGGATGGTGACATGCAAATTGCCTCTGGGAGATCATTCCAAACAGCAAAAGTGGTTGGGAAAACCCTTCTTCATTTATACTTACTCTTTTCTATGTACATACATTTGTATGTACTCCACCTCCCCTCAACTTAGAGACTTAATTCTTTCAAATAGAAGGAACTGGAAAATTTTACCCTTTTATTCTTGTAGGTATCAGGCTTGTTTTAAATCTTACTTGAAAAAATAACTATCTTTCAATTTTAATTTATCAGGTATAATTGGTATAATACAATAAAGTACAATGGTTTGTAGATAAGCATCAGAGTGAGGCTTTGCATTAAACATACAACATCAAATAGATTAGAATTATCACAACTCAGCTGTGACACACATTGATCTTTTAAGTAAAACAACCTTATATGATACTATCCCATACTTTTGTACTTTTGTAAAATGTCCCTTTAAGGGTTTTATAGTTAAGATCAAAAGTGAAAAAAAAGGGGTGGGGGTGTAGATTTTACCAATTATTTGCCACATTTTTGCCAAAATTGATGTTTAAATATAAATGAGGATGGTCTAAAAATAGAGGTTTCCATAGGCGGATCCAGGGGGGCCCTGGGGGGCCCGGGTCCCCCCTTTCGTCGGAAAAATTTGGTTGCTTATATAGGGAATCAGTGAAGCGTGATTGGAGCAGCCCCCCCCTTAGGTCAGTCAGCGCCCCCCCCCCCCCCCCCCCCTTTACAAGAAGTTCTGGATCCGCCAATGGTTTTGTACCTTTGATGTCAGTGGCTGATCCAAAAAGAACCTTTTTTGGCTACAATTAATCATAGTGTATTTGAATGGGGAAATAAAGTTGGAACCCCCCTTTTAAAAATGGCTGGAATGAGGTATGAAGATGCAGGACACATCAATTTATCTAAGCTAATCTCACTCAGAAACCTAAAAAAGATTTTAAATATTTGTAAATTTATATTATATTTTGGGTTTGAAAGTCCATGTACATACAAATAAATCTAAAAGTTTACAATAACACCGTGATTATTCTTACTTAAAGTATGCATTGTATGCTTTTAAAATCCTTCGGTTTTACAAATATTTTACAAACTCTTAAAATTGAAAGAAAACAAATCTTGAATATCGAGGTATAAAAGTTCTCAGCAAAAATGGTCTAGATCATTTTTGTTTTTAAAGTGGAGTGTAATGTCAAGAGAAAATGGATCTTGAAATTGATATTTTTCTAAGTACTTTTCTTAGTTATGCAGAAGTATTATGGCGACACCTGTTTATTGACTTTTCCTTAAATCGGCAAATTTTAAATCTGTTGGTGAGATATAAATGTGTATGAAAATATCTATGCTCAGTTATTATCATTGTTGACATAGATCTGTTAAGATTTTGACACCTTTAGATCTTTTAACATTACTTTATTAGGGTTTTATGAAATTGAAAATCATGATTTGTTTAAGAATGTATATAACAAATTGTAAAACTTTGGTCAAATTATTTTACAAAAGTCAAAGTTAAAGATTTTATTGATATAAAATCAGAAATCTGGATTTTACATGATAGTGGGTGTAATTGAGTCATACGATTTTCACAAAAAAACATGTCATGAAGTATTTCGCTTTAAAGGTAGAACACAAGTGATACAGCCACCATGCAAATATATATGATATGATCTTGTTTTAAGCACCGCTTTTGGGCTATTTCGTGGGGGCCAGTATTTATTGGTGGAGGACCCTGCAAATATAAGAAAATAAGAAGATGTATTCTTTAGTAAAGAATGGAAAGGGGGATGTATCAATTCAAAGAGACAACAACTCAATAAAAGAGCATAAAACAGCCTTTAAAGCCACCAAGGTGTCTTCCACACAGCATGAAAATCCCATGGTGGAGGTGACGCCTTCAGCTGGACCCTTAAAAAAATTTTCTATAGTTTAGCAAAAAAAGACGTCACTCTTGCATGTAATGATTTGTAATGAGACAAATATCCACCAGAGTTCAAATGAAGTGGATGTAAGCAATTATTTTGCACTCACACAATGTGAGGGAAAAAAAATAGAATATATCTTTTCTTGTCCTTGTGTACAAACTGCACTGAATACATCCCTGGGTTAACAAGATAAACAGAAAGGACAATTTATCATATGGTCATTAGATTCAAAGGGGGATAATAAAAAGTGATGAAGTATCATCTAATGTTACTTGAGTGTGTGTAGTGTGAAATTAATGACACAAAACTGATTACCCTGCCACACACCTGTTCTTACCTGAAAAACTGCTTCATCCTGAAACAAAAAGGTTTTATATTCATAGATATGGCTCTCTTTTAACACGGGTCAGCCATTTATCATCCCCTTCGGACGGACTATCATCGTTTATACTTGCAAATTGTGTCAAAGGTAATCTTTGAAGCACCTTGATACACAAGGACCCAGTAATTTAGAATCCCTCAAATGACATTTTCTCTGAGGGGTTCATGTTTCAACTATTTAACTTTATAGAATGTCATTGATCTATTGGTGGCCTTACTTTACCAAAGTAACTTGCATAAGACTAAATACTTTAAATAAAAGTAGTCAAATGATATTGGATCCCCAATATTGGTTTTGTTTTGGTACCGTTTTAATTTTGAAATGTCTGTTACTGTTTCTATTAATATGCTGGCACATTCCATTCATAAGTTAAACCATTGATTTTTTTTAACCAAGACAAAATTTTAGACAGTTAATTTACCACAATTGATCATTATAAATTGTAGGAATTTTAGTATAGTACATTCACATATATCATTCATTATTAACATTATACATTAAATTTTGTATTACTAGGCTTGTTATATAGAAAGTTAAGATCCTGTTTTTTTTTTAAATTCTATTAAATCTTTTGGTGTACCTTCAGTCTACAATAGCGTAATGCACTTAAGACTAAATACATTTTGTTGTTTTGAGAATTGGAAAATCCAAGATTTTTATCACAATAAGTTAAAAAGTTTAAGAATGTACCGAATGTAAAATAACTTGTTGATTGAATAATGCATGAACAAAATATATTAAAAGTTTCTTGATTTTATGCTGATTTGAAATTTAAAAAAAACACAAATGCACAGTTATATATCCTGTGGTATTTACACCAATCTGTTTCTGATGATAAAGTTTGATAAATATAGTTACATGTATTTTATACAAGTCTGAGTTATCTCATTTATTTTACTTTACTGTTACAAAATCTAAATGCTTTATAATATGAAACAATGTATAAAACATTTTGTAACATTCAAAAAGATTCACAAATACAAGTTACATTTATTTGTCCCATGTATCCATATAGCTTTCTAACTTACAGATCTTTTTCTTTAACGTTGAGATTTAAAAACTTGATATTAGCATATTCTCATTTTACTTAAAATTTAAGGCCTTAAGTGTCTCTTTTTTGTAAAGGAAAATATTTATCTTGATAAAGCAATATTTTACTTGAGAAGAGATCAAAGCATTGTGTGTAACTTTGATTGTGATCTGTGAAAAATGATCCTGAAATATTATCCAATCAAGTTTAGAATGAAGTAAAAAAGGTTTGGGGATGGTCTTTATTTAGAATGGAGGCATCTATTGTCATTTCTGAATTCATTATGCGTTATTATGTTGCTATCTGCATTTTAATTATCTTAATTGGTTCTCTGCACTAGATTAATGATTTTCTTGGTCTTGTTAAGTTCAAATTCCATCTCAATGTTGATAATGTATTCAAATTGAAAACTTTAACATAAAGGAGAGTTAATGCCCTTGAATAATTGAAAGTAAAAATGTGATTATTCATAAAAAAATTAAAAGTACATTCTTGAATGCATGAACTGTTATAGAATGCATTACTTACATGAAGTTTAGTTATCTTTGCACCATGAAAACTCAGCAGCTATTTGAATTTCTGTGAAAACTGTGTAGATATTTGGCAGAAAATATACAATGTATTTTGTTTTATATACTGTTAATTCCGAAATTAATTCATCCATTTATTATTGCGAATCCCTGAAAACTGACTAAAACATGAAATCTAATTAATGCATTTACAAAAATTTAATAAAGGAAAATCCAACTTTTGAAATTATGATTGCAAGTTTTTATAATTTCAAACCAGACACGGCTTCATTTTTCGCATTTATAAACACATCCCAATAGTTATATTTACAGAAATGAAATGCTATTTTTCTGCTGGTAATCCCTGGTGTATCAGGGGTAGATCCAGCCATTTTTTAAAAGGACCATTTCCAACCAAGGAGCAGAGGGGTTCCAACTATATGTCCCCATTTAAATGCATTGATTGTCCAAGAAAAAGGGGAGTTCCAACCCCAGGAACCCTCCCCCTGGATCCGCCACAGTGTATTGTACTTTGAAAATAAGAAATTCGTCAAAAGGTTACTTATATGTGTGGTATGCGATAATGGATTAGAACAAATGGACTTGTTGACAAAATCCACTGATCACTGTCTGTGTCATGGAGGTGCTCTTGTCACTCATGTATGAATTTTATGCACAATCATAATGTTTATGATATGACCATAATTTGTTTTAAGTAGGCCTCTTTCCCCAAGTGGCTGGTTTTTTTCTAGTTTTCTTCTTTGTTACCATTTTTAGCTCACCTGGCCCATAGGGCAAAGTGAACTTTTCTCATCACTTGGCATCCATCGTCTGTCGTTCGTCGTCGTCGTCGTCGTCGTAAACTTTTTACATTTTGAACTTCTTCTAGAGAACCACTGAATGGAAGGGAACCAAACATGGCATGAATGTTCCTTATGAGGGGCTGACCAAGTGTTGTTACTTAGTAGCCGATCCATCATCCAAGATGACCGCCAGCGGGGGACTTAGTTTTAACTTTAAATAGGACCGTATGGGAAATGCATACAAATGACTTCTTTTAGAGAACCACAGAATGGAATGAAACCAAACATAGCATGAATGCTCCTTATGAGGTGCTGACCAAGTGTTGGAACTTAGTAGCCGATCCATCGTCAAAGATGGCTGCCAGCAGGGGGCTTAGTTTAACATAGGACCCCATGAGAAATACATACAAATATCTTCTTTTAGAAAACCACAGAATGGAATGCAATATTAATTCATTTTTTTTCTTTTTTTACATAATTTCAAAAACCCTGGTAGAGTCAGGTGAGAGAAACAGGCTCTTGAGAGCCTCTAGTTTAAGGGTATTCCAGGAAGGATCCAGAAATTTGTAAAAGGGGGGTCCCCAAACCAGGAGAAGGGTGGGGGGAAGGGTGGGGTATCAACCATATATACCTATTAGGGTAGTAGGCTGATCTTAAGGTATGAATTTAGTGGACACAATACCCCATTGGTTGACTTTCATATGATAATACTAAGAAAACTCAATTCTATTTATCTTGATTGTAGTGATGTGTTGTAATATTAAGATATTAAGTGCAATTGAAATTATAAATCCATGGGTATAAATTTAAAATAATGAAAGGTCCAGGACCATACATGTACTTTTATGTGAAGGGTTCTCATATGAAGGTCTATTAGGTTCAGAATAAAGCATCATAAAGAATGATAGGCCCTTGTCTTATCTAATATAAATATAAAAATACGTATCTTTGAAAAGACAAGTGCAACACCTCTCCTTGCATTGATTTGAACCCCTGATATCTAGCTTTTAAGATTATATGTATCAGAATTTATACTAACATACAAAAATGGTTCCAAAATTTTTAAATTGCATGTATATTTAATGGTTACCAGCCATTTTCAAAAGTGGTGTTCCCAACCATATGTCCCCCATTCAAATGCATTGTTCATAAAAAAAAAAAGGGGGGGGGGGGTTCTTACCCCCAGAACGCCACTGTATTATGTTTTGATGTTTTTCTTGTTGACATGGAAGATTTCAAGAAAAGTCACGGTCATTTGAAAAGACATCCTTTTCAAACTTTGTTGATTCTTTCAACTCTTAATTCAACATTTATAGTTCGCTTTAAACTACAATATACTGTTATAAAACACCTGTTGTTATGAAGTTCATTGGAAAGAGAGAGAAAAAAAGTCAATTAAATATTCATTGAAGATACCTACAGTTTACATAAGATGTCACATTTGCAACGTTTTACAGGTGTTTGATTTTATTAATAAAAATATATGCACACCTTTTTAAAAGGTCTAATTATTACCTGCAGATTTTATTGCCGTTTGATTAAACGATTTATGGGCTGTTGTTTTTTTTTACCTGAAATGTATACCTGATATATCAGCGTACTTGATCAAAGTCAAATAGTCGAAGAACTGTTCCGGATTATGTAAGAAAGTAGTTAAAAGGTGACAAGTTAAAGATAGGATCTGTTAAAAAGTAACTGTTCACAATGTGTTGATACAACTCCAAAGGAAAGTTTCACCTGATATTTTACCTGGAATGTTCAACAGATTAATTGATTAAGCATCTTTGTTTAAAGCAATCTTAATATCCTTTAGGTACATGTACTGATGAATAGAAAATGTCACAATGTGCACCATTTATCTTTGTTAATTGGCTTTAAGCAGTATCACAAAATACTTTTATTGTGTGTAATGCCAGCACTAACTAGTACTAATATGCTTAATTCATGAGTATAATATAACTATTGATTTTCATTTGATTTTTTTGACTACATGTATACTTCTTAAACAGCATTATATCTTATGTTAATTACAATACATTGAACTACATGACTGTAAATTAACTATGTGTAAATATCTGTTTTGATTGTATTGTAATTTGTATGTGAGGGCCTCAGGGAAGATTAGTTGATTGTAACTAACTGAGTTTACCCTCTTTAAATAAAGAATTTATTATATTATTATTATTATATGTGTAATAAGATCTCTGAATATAGTTCACATTGGCACTAATATTGATATTGTCATTAGCAAATTAAAACATAACTAAATTTCATTATCTTTTGAGGCGAGATGTATAGAGACACAGACACGTTAACTTTTATTTCTATAGAAGTCGCTCTTCACTATACTACTACCTGTCGATACATTTATTTTTGGCATTGCACAAGTCATGTCTTCTTTGACTATTAATGACGTTAAAATACTAAATCCCTGTGATGTGTTTTAGTCGATTTTAGTCTCTGATGCATGATTTTTTATTATTAATTGGTTTTGGCTTTTAACTAGCTGTCAGTAACTGCGAGTACTCTCAAATCGTATTTTCTTGTTAATTCGACCTGTTGATACTGTTTATAATGCTTTTTTGTCATTTTTTATTTATACGGATCTTGTCTGTACACCAGCTTTGATTATTTGTAATATCTTCACTTATTCTTACAACATTTGTATAAACTTCAAGATTATAAAAAAACCGGTTTTTTCTAAAGTGAACATTGATTGGTTAAATATTTCTCAGTCATGTCCTGTTTTTGAATTTGTTTGTTAGCTTTTTGGTCATGAATGTTTGTCTCTAATATTTAATTAACTGTGCATTTGTATTCAGATATCGCAGATCAAATTTATTCGTTCATTGTTTAATCATACGTTTTTTGATTGAGTTAAGTCTGCCAATTGATATTTTATCGTATGTTTTTCTTTGTTGTGATGTTATGCTATTGTTTCAGAAAAAGGGAGAAGGTTTGGATCCATTAAAACGTTTAATCCCGCTGCAAATGTTTGCACCTGTCCTAAGTCAGGAATCTGATGTACAGTAGTTGTCGTTTGTTTATGTAATATATACGTGTTTCTCGTTTCTCGTTTCTCGTTTTGTTAATATAGCTTAGACCGTTGGTTTTCCCGTTTGAATGGTTTTACACTAGTAATTTTGGGGCCCTTTATAGCTTGTTGTTCGGTGTGAGCTAAGGCTCCGTGTTGAAGGCCGTACTTTAACCTATAATGGTTTACTTTTTAAATTGTTATTTGTATGGAGAGTTGTCTCATTGGCACTCACACCACATCTTCCTATATCTATATATGGCAGTTTTAAATCCAGTAGATGTTGAAAACGGGGAAGAAAGGGCAAAAGGGGAAAATTTAAAGATCTAGAAACTTGTCTTTCATAAGTTCATGTAGTATTTTATTCAGTAGTGGTATGATAGTATTGTCCGACTTGTTTAACTCTTCAAATAAACATAAATGTCCTTTCCATTCACGATTCTCACAAATTATCCGAGAACATCAGCTATAAAAAAAAAAAAAACAAGAAAAAAAATTTTGGTCACCAAGTCAATGTCTTAACAAGAAAATAAGGAGATACATGGTCTTACTTTGTGAAAATAAATGTTTTGGTATCATGTTAACCATTGTAGACGTGGTAGATCACATGTCTTACAATTACTTCAGAGAAATTGAGCTGTAATGGAGATGATAGCTGCAGGGCACAGTCATGATCGACAGGCACAAAATGACTAGCCAAGTAGCCATTCTACCTGAAATAAGATATAATCCTTGTAAGCTCAGGGTGAAATAAATCTGTTTTATTGGAATTTGATTGTTGAAAATGTGAAAATGATAGCATTATTAGGCCTCAAGTGAACTTTTAACTTAGTTTGATTACAGTGAAATTTATTTTGAAATGTTTGACCTCCAATTATAGATACATGTTTTGAAGCCAGGTATGTAGAAGGTGTGATAATTATATGGTCAAGTAGGTTTTGAAGCCAGACAATCATTATATGGCCTAATATATAAAAAAAATCCTTTGGAGTATATAATAGATTTTCTGTATTTGTTACATTTTATATTGCTCGTGTTTATGGAGGATATTGACACTTTCATGTCTGAATCATATTTTGGCTTCATAATTCAAAATGAAACACTTAAACAGAAATAGTCTATGGATTATCTAATACATTGATACTCCATTATAAGTTTCTAATGTCTGCACTTCTATACAATGATCTGATTTAGCCACAAGAATGTTTGTGGTCATATGAGGGTCTTTAGGCAGTGTAGGAAGCTTTAAAATTTTTACAAATCGTTGTATACTACAGGTTTATGATTGTTTCAATATTTGAACCAAAATTTAAATATTTTTGAAAAAGGAAAAAGGAAAGAAATCGATATATATGTGTCATAATAGAAGAGATTTGAAAATGGTTTTTTCAAGCAATATTCTTATGTCACCAAAGTGTTCGGCTGAGTAAGGGGTATTTGGCATTTTGCTTGAAGTCCAGGTTACTGTTGTACTTTAAGGGCTCAAGTTATGTGTTTGCTTTGAAGGTTCAGCTTTATATGGAATAAAACTAATGTTTATGATAGAGGAAGCTTGACATTTAACGATATTACTAATTTTTTTTTTAGAAGTAATGCACATGAGTTGATTGAGACTAAAAAAAGGATTGTGTTAGAATTAATGCTGTATGCATCAAGTAAAATTTATGATTGATACAAACCATTTTAGAGAGAGAAAAAAATCACTGAAAAGACTTATCTTGGATACAAGTAACTATATGATAATGTAATTAATTTTTACCTCATGTTTCATATTGGTGGAAATGATAAGTTTGGGATAATGAAGAAATTTGTTAAGTGAAAAAATGATTGAAAAAAAGATAATTTACAGTTTCATCGCAATCAAGTTGTACCAGTGAATTCATGTTTCAAGATTTACTTTTGTTTGAAATAAATTTTTGACATGGTACTTACTTATGTAAATGACTGGTTATTTCTTAGATAATAATACCTTTAAGTTTATAATAATATAAATCCTATAGTCTCCCACGGGTGGAGAACATTAAATATTACATCATTTTATTTACCATTCATTTAAAAGTAGATCAGCATGAGGATTTGGGTAGCCACTGTATTTAAAATTAGCTGCTGGTCAACAATCTTTAGCCATAATGACCAAATATACCAAAGCTTGATCAAACTTTAAACTCATTATGTTGATCTCTAAATTTGAACTTAATTATAGTTATAATTTAATGGCAGAGCATAAATTTCCACTGTTTACATTTTAGAGAGGTCTTACGCCACAAGGTTAAATGCCAGGATTAAGATCTGACCATTTGGATGTCTTTGAAGATAATTTGGGTACTCTGTTTCCAAGGAATTTGATTAAATTTCAGGATTTAACTTTTAATTTTCAATAAGAAAGTTAATGTATTATTTTTCTTTTGATTTTAAAATATGTAAATATGGATAATGAAATGGCTTTATAATGTATAATGGTTCAGAGGTCATAATTGATTGTAATTCTTTGCCATACAACAAATTTTCTAACATTTCAAGCTGAAAGGTCTCTCATACATATACTATTTTTTCGTCAATTTCTTTTATCCTATCTTGTGAGGATAGTTTTTTTTACAAGTAGCTCAGAATATGGATTCTGGCTAGCTACTGTATTTAGAAAAAGCAGCTGAAAGGTCATCTAACTTAGTAAAAAATACCAAATCAAGTACAAGTCCAGAATTTTATATCACGGGAGGCACTGACCTGAGATTAAGGAGTTGAAGGACCATATTTTGATAAAAGATTTTATTTAAAATTTTCATATAAGTTATATTTTTTTATAATTTAGGGGGTGTGCACGGCTGTCTAAATCAAATCCTGCAAAAATATTTGAGGTTGATTTAACTCATTAAAGTGATCACTCTTGTTTACCTTATCAAGTACTTGTAGAGTTCGATAACTTTACAACATGGATCTTTTTAATTTATTATCAAAATATTTGTCTTGTAAGATTATACATGAATTTTCCATTAAATAATTTTTACCATAGACAACACTGAGTCCCATATGATTTTTTTTGTAATTAAAGAAGAGAAAAGGATTACAGTTGATCAAGGTTTGAAGCAGTATAGAACTGACTGAAAACATGAATAAAACAGATTTCAAGAGCTATGTATTTTATGATACATGCCGCCTCTGAAACTACCAAAATAGTAAAATTCTCCATAGTTTTGAAATTGGACTATTTTGTGCAGAAATTTTCATTTGTAATGTCATTAACTTTCCGAAATTGACAAATGAATTAAATTTAATTGGTTTTTTTTTATGATAATTGAAAAAAAGATTTAGAATACTATAAAGAGGTTGGCATCAACATGACAGAACAAAAAAACTTGTCTGATTGAAATGATATTTAGTTGTAAAATATTGCACCTATATAATTTCAATATATTTAATTCATTATCAAAATAATTTTCTTTATATGATAATTGATTTTCAATAAATATTTCTAATTATGTTTGACCATACAAGCATTTGTCCAACTGCCCTTTTGTTAGATTATCTAAAATGTAAATAAGGAGCAGCTGCCAATCCTATACAAAAGTGAAATGGCCATTTTGCTGGCCAGGTGGAACACATTTAATTAATATGTTTAAAGTTATTATTAGTTAATAGATTATTTCAATGATAAATAAATGAAAACCATTGGGACCTAAATAAAAATAATAAAAAAAAATTATAATTAAGTTCTATGAAAAACTTAGAATTTATGTATGTTTTTGTGTGGCCTTGACAAAGTAGAAAAAGAACATCTTAGGCTTGCGGTTTCAGTGTTGGTGTCAAATGTGTATTAGTTTGTGATTAACTGTAGATCAATGATATTTTGCATACAGTTATATTGGCACATCTCACTTCCATGGTGATTATTTGGCCATACCTTCTCCGTCATTGTCAATCAATTTCGTAACTTTTGTAATAGATTTTGCCAAGTTATTGTTTTACTTGTAACTGATTGCTGCTTGCTTTTACATTCTTTGAATTAAACTGGTCTTTGACTTAAACCACTCTTTGACTTAAACAGTTCTATTACTTAAACCACTCTTTGACTTAAACCACTCTTTGACTTAAACCACCCTTTGACTTACACAGCTCTTTGACTTAAACCCCCCTTTGTCTTAAATAGCTCTTTGACTTAAACAGCTCTTTGACTGAACCCACTCTTTGACTAAAACCACTCTTTGACTGAAATCACTCTTTGACTTAAACCACCCTTTGACTTAAACCACTCTTTAACTTGAGCCACTCTTTTAACTTAAACCACTCTTTGACTTGATCTGCTCATCATCCTCTGCTTGTCTTCTTTCTTTTCTAATCTAAACATTTTTGATTTTTATATAATTTGTAAAAAAGGCAAAAGATTTCCTGTTAAATATCAACAGCTTCTAAACTTATATAGTTTTGTTGTTGGAGATGCAAGGATCTTTGACTGCCTTCTCCAGTAAATTATAAAAAGAGTTTTGTTTGCCATAGTGAGGCTTTGAACTGTTACTTTAGCAAAATAATTACCTAAGATAAAGAATTACAGCCCACAGACCAATATGAAACTGATACAATAAATTCCTATGATAAATAATGCTGTTATTAAACTGACAATGAAGTGTGAATGTTATGTAATAGATGACAACTTATCTCATGGTAAATAGTGCAGTGTCATGAAGGATAAGATTATTAGATAGAGCAAAAACTATTATTCTATCTTAAAATTGGGCAGGTAGTTCACTCTGATCTTGACAGTTTTTCTGCTGAAAATGGGTTGTTCTCTTCAACAACTTTTGCTTCTTCCACTAATAAAAACTTGTCTTTGATGATTTGGCCTAGAGTGTTGAAAGAGGTGTTAAACACCAAAAATCGATCAATCTGTCTTATAGTGTACATGTGACAGTTAAAATGATATACTCTCTTCAGAGTGTATGTTCAACCACACTCCTATAAACTATTTATATATACTTTTTATAGTCCAAAACAAATATGAAATAAACCAAGGGGAGCAGACCTCACTTGTTCTCCTCTGGTTCTATTAATTGTCTTTTGAGAAAACAAAAATATGATAGGATTCCTTAATATGACTTGGTGAAAACTGATGAGTAACAAGTACTAACAACAAAATTTGTTGTCTGAAAAGTAAATAATAGATATAGGAAGATGTGGTGTGAGTGCCAATGAGACAACTCTCCATCCAAATAATTTATAAAAGTAAACCATTATAGGTCAATGTACAGCCTTCAACACAGAGCCTTGGCTCACACCGAACAACCAGCTGGCCCCAAAATTGTTTCACAACATTTTTTCTTTATCATGAATGACTGTCCCGTGATTTTAGTTTCATGTGACTTTCCTAAGATGGTCAAGAGTTTCTTAATTCTTTTTTTTGGTAAATAAAAGACTTAGATTTTTCTAAAAAAAATTGATATGAAAACAATAATTTACCAATTTTCATAGGTTACTGAATGAAGTACTTTTGGATATAAATATTTATCAAGCAATCATTACTCCCTGACTTGACTTGCTCACAAGTTATTATCTAGTTCTATTGTTTGCTGAACACTTATATGGTCAAAGGTTTGATTTCAGGTGATGACATTTCTTGATAAAAAGTTAATACAATCTTATCTTCAACTTCTGTTAACTTTTACTGTTCTATCTGATTGGACAAAAGTCACAAATGCTCCAAGACCTTCTGCTTAAAATTGATATAAAATGCTGAACCAAATTTTTGACTTCCATTTAGTATGTTCACAAGAAGCTTATTGTTGTTGAATCATTATTATTTGTTTGGTACAAATTTTCGTGGGTACAGGTACACCACAAATTTAAATGTTCAATAAAATACATATTTTCAATAAGTTTGTATAGCAGACTTTAGCAAATCCACAAATTCATATATTCAACAAAATGCAAGTTTTTCTCAATCCACCAAAATAGGTACCCACGGAAATTAATGAATCCACAGAACAATATTTGTCATTATTTTATACAACAACAAAAACACCAACAATAATCAAGTATACTTACAAAGAAAAATAGTTTTTACATGTATAAATTGTATATATATATCTGTATATAAAGAGCCTAGAATATCATCCTAACAATGTTAGAGTAAATCAAATTCTTCACCTCCTCCAAAACCGTGGCTTGAATCTGTATGTTATACTTTTCACTTCTACAGTAACACTACCTAGCATTGTGCAGACGCCTTATCCTCTTACTTATATATGATAATAGCATTTGTTTCACTAGGTGCTACCTTCTTGTAGGTATTTTTTATAAACAATAACACCTTATCCCAATAGACAAAGGCTGAATTTATAGCCTTTAATGATAAAGGAGGGGGGTCTCATAAAAGTTAACTCCACCTTTGTCAGGCCTGAGGGAGGACATTCCAGGAGGTAAAAGTGAAATGGTTTTTTTTTCAAGTTCAAAATTTAATACTGACAGATGGCACTATATAATGCTACTTCATGTATTAATTTCTTCGATATATATGTTAATGAGAAATTGATCTGAGAAGTTAACTCATGGAAAAACCGTCATTTTGAAGAACTTTGTAATTGTACCCTGTAACAGATTATAATTTTTTTTTTATGAAATATTTTACTTGATTTGATTATAAATTGATAGGTTTTAGTTTGTGATAATATAATCTTATGTTGTGCTTTACTTTTGTAAGAATGAAAAAATAGTTTCCTGCATTAATTACTGCTTTTACCATACATTTACTCTCACAATATACATATAGTTGAACTATATATATAAGTACTGATTTTTTAGAACCTTATAGTTCTGACATAAATTTAAATTTTTGCATTCTTACTTATAAATCATTTTAGTTTGTGATGTCAGAATTAATGTATTTAGTGAAATCATGACCATAATGCTAATATTTAAATAGTACATAAAATAAAAACAATTTTAACATTTAAGTACATATGTTACCAATCTGTATACTGTATTACGGGAGCTACCATTTGATTTTTATGTGGGGGCAAGGACAAAATTTGAAATAAAAGCCAGGATAAGACACTTTGCAAAAAAAAAGAAGGATGACAATTTAGGTAAAAAAAAGTCAGGATAAACTGAAAAATAAAGAAGGCATGACAGAATAGAGAGAAAAATAAAAAAGCAGGACAGAAATCACAACTAAAAAAAATGCAGGACACAATTTTTCATCGGAGTCCCCATTAAAAATCATATGGTTGCCCCCTAAGTCCTGTTGACATTGACTGTATTCATACATATTTCAGGTCTATAAAAAAGCCCCCTATTATAATACATTGGTCTCCTATACCTCTAAGTTGAAAATTACGATTTCTACTCAAGTTGACATATTTGGTACCAAATTTTTAGTATAACGTTAACTGATTTCTCACATATCTTATTTGATGATGGATTTGATGTGTTGTCCTTCAGAACCTGGTAGTTCTTCGACCACCCTAGTCAACTGAATACCTAAATTGATGCACAAGTTGGTTTATTTTTTATGATTTCAGAGTAATGGACCAACAAGGTTATCATTGAACGATAATTAAAATCCCTTTTTTAATAGCTAGTTATATTTTGTCAACCTGAACAGAAATTGCATATATTTATTTAAACTGTGTTTGCAATGCATAGCTGTTTGTTTGCGAGAATTTGTCTTAAAAAAAATTTATATACAAAATTACAAATTTAATTTTATTATTTTTTTATTATTTTTTTTTATTTTTAAAATTAACATATTTTGACTGGTAATAGAAAAACTAAATTCCAGAAAGGTTCAAATATGTAGTATAGTCTGAAAGTTGGTAGGGCCAGGTTTAATTGTTTCTAAATAGTCTTGTTAAATCAAACTTTTATAAAGTACAGAACATAGTAAAATGTTTGTAAGGCCACACCAATTTAATTCCTTGTTCGATGGACCCGCCCGCAGCTATTTTTTTCAACACAGCTTCCCGCATCTGTAAATGTAATCATGTCCATTTCCCACACCGTTTTTTTGTAAATATTATAAAAAGTTAAAACATTTGTCTTTAGATCAAAGTCTTTTAAACCTGTATATAACAATTTTAAACCTATTAGCACCCCACCACACTGTACATATCTGTGAAACCAATTAATCCCAAGTCGGAGTGCTCCGAAATGTAACAGCGGAAATACCTATACAGAACAAAACATCGGTTTCTTTCCCCCTTACTTATATTCCCTATCACAAAATGTTCGTTGTTAGAATAAAATACAGGGAACTTCTGAAAGAGTTGCCTTCAACTGCAATTATATTGTATGCTGGCGAAAGAAAAACTATCCATAGCCGCTGTATGTTTATGCACCTGTTCTGATTGATTCAGGGACCTGTCGTTCAGCAGTTGTCGTTTGTTGATGTGGTGCATTGTTATTTTCCCGTTGGGATATCTAAATTAGATCGTTGGTTTTCCTGTTCGAATTGTGTACACTAATGATTTTGGGGTCCCTTATAGCTTGCTGTTTGGTATTGATCAAAGACCTGTGTAAAAGGCTGTACTTTGACCTGTGTTTGTTATTATCAGGTTGGGAACAATACTCCCCCTTTTCAGACAAGGGGTCATTATGATTTTACTGTTGTAGAAAAGAAAATAGAAATACCAAGGATTTGTAAAGTGCTACCATACAAAACCTTTGATAACTTAGAATTTTTTACTCAAAAAGAGGTTAAATACAACATATTTTTAACCACTTTTCTAAAAGAGGGGTCCACTTATTTTGAATAATATTAAACTGTTAAAGTAAATGTGTTAACATGGTTAAAGTCCAGAAATATTACAAAATTCTTGGACCAGATAGATATATAGTTCTTTGAGAAAATATGAGCCCTTTTGTACTAAAAAGTCTTTTTTACAAAAAAATATATTATAAAGTTATATTGAACCCTCATTAAAAGGGATATTTATAACATTAAGGGGTTGTTCCCAACCTGATTATGAGTTGGATGGAGAATTGTCTCATTGTCAGTCACACATACAAAGACCAGATTTAATTATTCAATTATTTCTTGGTAAACAGGGAAAAAAATACTTCATAAATTAAAGAAATGTCAAAGTACAAGTGATAAATCAAGTTTTAATATTGTCAAATCCTACTATTTTATGTTTTTTTAAAAAAATTATAATCGCTCGCCTAAAATACTTTTCAAGCTTCGCCTCAAAAATTTGCAAATTAAATATTTTTTTATTAAAATTTTCAAATCGCTCGCTTGCCCAAATTTTTGGAGTCCAAAAATCCGTAGAACAAGAAATTAAATTGGTGTGGCCTAAGGTGTAGAGATTTATGTAGGAATTTTAATGTGATTTATTCATACAGTAATTAGAATGCTTAAAATAAATTTAAAAGTTTAAATTGATTTCCAGATATAAATAGACAGGGTGGAAGAATAAAATATGTGACGATTCATTAAAGTTGTTTACTAATTGAAGGAGATAAATGTCTTATTTCCGTGCTATTTCTTTAATTGTGTGACCAACTATTTAAAATTATAGTTAACTGATTGTCTGTATGAATAGAGGTTTTATTGTCCAAAAGCTAGTTGATCAAATTATTTAAAAAAAGAAGAGGAAATAACAGTAAATAAGTACACTAAAAAAGTCGCATAGTTTACCCAAAGATATTATCAGATTATATACAATGATATAGAGGACACTGAATAAAAAAATTATATTCTACAGAAGAATCTTGCATACAAATTTGTTTTTTAACCAAGATACTTAAGCACAAAATTGACTTTAATTCAGATCTGTGTTGTACATAATAAGAATTTAAAGAGGACACTATACTATGGGGATGTTGTATGCAACACTGAAAGTGATGCCACTGAACTAGTCACACAGCATTATGATACATATTGCATTCCTAAGACATAATTTACAGACAAATTTTCAACACTATCAGTGGCGGATCCAGAACTTTTCCTAAGGGGGGGCCCGCTGACTGACCTAAGGGGGGGGGGGGCCCGCTCCAGTCATGCTTCAATGATTCCCTATATAATCAACCAAATTTTCCCCACAAAAGGGGGGGGGGGCCGGGCCCCCTAGAGCCCCCTGGATCCGCCTATGAATATAGTTTTAATTAAAACCTTTCACTGGTAACACTGAAACACAAACTCTCATCTACAAGGTACTTGGAACATTATCACACAGTATTTGTTCTACTAGTATCTGAGAGCAATTTAACACACAATCTGTTCTAACAGAAACTGAGAAAAATGCTACACAAATTTTGATCTACTAGTATCTGAGAACAAAGCAACTCAAAGTTTGTTCTATTAGTATCTGAGAACCATGGAACACAAAGTTTGTTCTACCAGTAACTGAGAACCATGGAACACAAAGCTTGTTCTACCAGTAACTGAGAACCATGGAACACAAAGTTTGTTCTACCAGTAATTGAGAACCATGGAACACAAAGTTTGATCTACCAGTCACTGAGAACAATGTAACACAAAGTTTGTTCTACCAGCAACTGAGAGAACAATGTAATACAACGTTTGTTCTACTAGTAACTGAGAACCAAGGAACACAAAGTTTGTTCTACTAATAACTGAGAACCAAGGAACACAAAGTTTGTTCTACTAATAACTGAGAACAATGTTACACAAAGTTTGTTCTACCAGTAACTGAGCACAATGTAACACAAAGTTTGTTCTACTAGTAACTGAGAGAACCATGGAACACAAAGTTTGTTCTACCAGTAACTGAGAGAACAATGTAACACAAAGTCTGTTCTACCAGTCACTGAGAGAACAATGTAACACAAAGTTTGTTCTACCAGTAACTGAGAGAACCATGTTACACAAAGTTTGTTCTACCAGTAACTGAGAACCATGGAACACAAAGTGTGTTCTACCAGTAACTGAGAACAATGGAACACAAAGTTAAAGTTTGTTCTTCCAGTAACTGATAACAATGGAACACTAAGTGTGTTCTACTAGTAACTGAGAACCATAGAACACAAAGTTTGTTCTACCAGTAACTGAGAGAACAATATAACACAAAGTATGTTCTACCAGTATCTATAAACAATGTAAAACAGTTTGTAACTTACCCGAGGTTTTACCAGTAACAGAACAATGGAAAACTCAGCTTGTTCTACTAGTAACTGAGTACAATCCAATACAAGGGTTGTTCTACTAGTAAATAAGAAAAATGTAACACACAGTTTGTACTACAAGTAACAGAGAACAAAGTAACACAATCTGTTCTATCAGTTGCTGAGAATAATGTAACATATATAGTGTTGAAACTACAAATTAAGTGTATTGTAGGCACTGTCAAGGTACACTTTAGGACTTCTTGTTTGTTAAAAAATTTGAAGTACAAAAAATACAGGGACTTTTTCAACCTACTTAGTTCTGAGTTTTTGTTGCCAAGGAAATGCTAACTCAGTTCAATTATTTTTCAATTTTAATGGTACCTTTGTTTATTAATGTTAATATATTGGTATGTGCATAAATCATGATCACATTACAGCAGAGGACATTTATTGGTGTCATTATGACCTTTGATAAGAGGTCACATTCAAATGTTATTCAGTGTTTTTGTCATTCAGATGGTAATAGTTTTAATATTTAAGGTCTTTCCCCTACATGGGAAAGACCTTATTGTTTTTCTAATGTTTTTTAAGGTCTTTCCCCTACATGGGAAAGACCTTATTGTTTTTCTAATGTTTTTTTTTTTTCTTTTTTTTCTTTTTTTTCTTCCAACATTTTTTTGACATGCCCGCCCCTTCTTTCTGTTAAAGTTACCAAGACCAAATATGGACCATTGATAGACCTCATCATGCAGTTTTACCAAATGACCCGGTTAAGGATTTCATCATCCTCTTTAGAAGTTATCTCCCTTTTATTGATTTTTTTCAACACGGCACCCCCTCGTTGTTTTTAAAGATATCATGACATTATTTGGACAATAGGTATATCTCATCATAATTTATTACCATATGAGGTTGAATAGGATTTCATTGTCCCCTATGAGAGTTATATCCCCTTGAAACAATTTCTTTCCTTTGCATTTTTCTCAAAAAGTATAAGAGATAGAATTGATTTGAAAACGGTACCATGTACAGGAACAGATGGCAATGTTAATGAACATATACAATCATTTTGTTATTAACCCTTATAAGGAGTTATTCCCCTTGAAAAATTGTGTACAATTTAAGAAAAATTGTATTTCCAGAACCGGAAGTCGTAGAGACTTGGGACCTTCACCAATAATCTTTAATTCATGTGACCTTTAATATGCACCCAAGGTCAAAGGTCACAGAGTGCAAAAAAAAATTACGCTGCAATTTCAAGATTACATATTAGGAAAACGATAAGACTTTGCTGCATACATACAGCGTATAATTTGTTCCTCTCGACGAGCTCTACATTTTATATAATAAGCCCAAAAATATCCGACCGTCTGTTCAAAAGTTACAACGGGATGATTCTTAAAAGTGTAGTATTTTGTGTATATCTTTTCAAAGGCAACAGATATCAATCTACTATAAACTGCAAAGATGATCAGTAATTCCAGACCTTCAATTTGAGGTCAATGTCAGGTCATGATGAAATTTCACCTTGACCTTAACATTATACTATGACCTTGACCTTGTGATATTTGAAAGGTCAAGTGGTCCTGAGTTGAATGGTGCTAGTCTCATGTCTCTACGACTTCTGGTTCTTAAGTTTGGTATTGCATCATATATTTGATGATTAATTGTGACCTTGGTGAACTTTGAAATTGTCTCAATTCTTTTTCTATAATGTTGTCCTTCAACTGTAGATCATTTATCATTTAACAGATTTTAGATATCTATTGTCGTTGTAGAGATAATGCAGTTTGAAGTTTTGCGGGCGGAAGCATGTATTTCTGAATCAACAAGAGCGTACCTCTTAAAATGTTTTAGAAATTGAAGAGGTTAACATAGTTATATGTTTGACCAAATACCAAAAACATTCCATGGAAAAAAACGCCAAAAATTCAATTTGAAATTTTCAAGTTTTGCATTGACTTTGCAAGTTTCATAACTTCTATTTATATAGATTAGTTGATATTGCATCATTTTTTGAACTTTATCAAATGGAGTCATCTGATATATCAAATTGAAGGTCTTAATAAACTCTACTTAAAAATGAAAATTGTAAACCCCCTTTTCATCCCAGGAGGACGGGTGACCGTGGGGTCATTTAATGCAAACATTCAAATTTCTCAGATGGTAAGGTTGTCGCATATCAAATGAAAGAACATAAAGCGTACATTTCAAATTTCAAATTGACGTCTCCCAAAAATGGGTTGGATGGGGTCATTGAGTGCAAAAAATAAATTTTCTTTTAAGATAGGGTTGTTGTATATTAAATGAAAGGTCATGATGTGTACATTGGAAATATCAAATCCCGACCTCCAAAAATTAGTTGGATAGGGTTATTAAGTGCAAAAATCAAACTTTCTAGAACATAGAGTTGTTGCATATCAAATGAAAGCTCATCTACTCTATGTTATTTATATCATAATTCCGATCTCAAAAATGTAGGCGGATGAGGTCATTAAGTGTTAAAAGCGGAAAGTTTCAGAAGGTATGCTTGTCGTATATCAAACGAAAGGTCGTACAAGGTACATTACGAAAACATCATTTTACAGGAAAGACCTTTCAATTGTTTTACAAACAATTGAGATACTAGTTTTTTTTCTTTTTCTTTTTTTTCTTCCAACATTTTTTTGACATGCCCGCTTATGGTTTCTGTTGAAGTTATTAAGACCAAATATGGACCATCGCTAGACCTCACCAAGATGTATTACCAAATGACTCTGTTAAGGATTTCATCATCCCCTTTAGGAGTTATCTCCCTTTTATTGATTTTTTTCAACATGGCCCCCCTCGTTGGTTTTTAAGATATCATGACCTTAATTGGACAAAATGTAGATCTTATCATGATCTACTACCATGTAAGGCTGAATAGGATTTCATCGTCCCCTATGAGAGTTATATCCCCTTGAAACAATTTCTTTCTTTTACGTTTTTCTCAAAAAGTATTCAAGATAGAATCGATTTGAAAACGGCAACATGTACAAGACCAGATGGCAATGATAATAAACATATACAATCATTTTGTTGTTAACCCTTATAAGGAGTTATTTCCCTTCAAAAAATATACACAATTTTTGAAAAATTGTATCTCCAGAACCGGAAGTCGTAAAGACTTGGGACCTACACCAATAATCTTAAGTTCATGTGACCTTTAATTTCCACCCAAGGTCAAAGGTCACCAAGTGCAAAAAAAAATTACGCTGCAATTTCAAGCTTGCATATTAAGAAAACGATAAGAGTTTGCTGCATACTTACAGCGTATAAAATGTTCCTCTCGACGAGCTCTACATTTTATACACTGAGCTCAAAAGTGTCCAACTGTCTGTTCAAAAGTTACAACGGGATGATTCTTAAAAGTATAGTTTTGTGTGTATATCTTTTTAAAGGTAACAGATATTAACCTACTATAAACTGCAAAGATGATCAGTAATTCAAGATCTTCAATTTGAGGTCAATATCAGGTCATGATGAAATTTCACCTTGACCTTCACAGTATACAATGACCTTGACCTTGTGATATTTAAAAGGTCAAGTGGTCCTGAGTTGAATGGTGGTAGTCCTATGTCTCTACGACTTCCGGTACTCAAGTTTGGTATTGCATCATTATTTGATGATTTATTGTGACCTTGATGAACTTTTGAGTTGTCCCAATTTCTTTTCTACAATGTTGTCCTTCACTTGCAGATCATTTATCATTTAACAGATTTGAAATATCTATTGTCGTTTGCAAGATAATGCAGTTTAAAATTTTGCGAGCGGGAGCATGTATTTCGGAATCGACAACAGCTTACCACTTAAAATGTTTTACAAATTGAAGAGGTTAACATAGTTATATGTTTGACCAAATACCAAAAACATTCCATGGAAAAAAACACCAAAAAATCAATTTGAAAATTTCCGGTTTAGCATTGACTTTGTGAGTTTCATAAGTTCTATTTATATAGTTGATATTGCATCATTTTTGGCACTTTGTCAAATGGGGTCATTTGATATATCAAATTGAAGGTCTCAATAAACTCTATTTAAAAATGAAAATTTTAAACCTCTTTTTCATCCCAGGTGGAAGGGTGGGGTCATTTAGTGCAAAAATTCAAATTTCTCAGATGGTAAGGTTGTCGCATATCAAATGAAAGAACATAAAGCGTACATTTCAAATTTCAAATTGACGTCCCTTAAAAATTGGTTGAATGGGGTCATTGAGTGCAAAAAATAAATGTTCTTTTACGATAAGGTTGTTGTATATCAAATGAAAGGTCATGATGTGTACATTTGAAATATCAAATTCACAACCTCCAAAAACTGGTTGGATGGGGTTATTAAGTGCAAAAATCAAACTTTTCAGAAAATGGCGTTGTCGCATATCAAATGAAAGCTCATCTACCCTGTGTTACATATATCATACTTCCGATCTCAAAAATGTAGGCGGATGAGGTCATTAAGTGTAAAAAGTGAAAAGTTTCAAAAGGTATGCTTGTCGTATATTAAACGAAAGGTCGTACAAAGAACATTACGAAAACATCACTTTTACAGGAAAGACCTTTCAATTGTTTTACAAACAATTGAGATACTAGTTAATATTTTTTTTTCTCAAAATTTATAACATTTAAAAGACAAATTTGAAATAAAAATAAAGTCTTATGTTTCCTTTAACCATTAATTTAGAACATTCACATATTTTTATGGGTTTAATAATTGATTTCATTGGTTTTGAAAAATTCTGCTTACAAATTAAGTGTAAAGGATTCTCTTATTTTGTAAATTATATTTTTGCTATACCAACAAAAATCCAAGAAAATATTATTCCCTGGGAATGAAAATGAGTATGTAGTGAATTTGTATGAATATGGTTTATATTTTTCAAATACCTTGCAGTGAACAAGGTTTTTGGATACTCTCTATATAAAAAATTATTAAAAGGAGAACATGTTCAAGTTGAAGATTTTTTGCAAAGTTGAAACTAATTTACAAACAAAGCATTTATGATGCGTAAATACATAATATTTTTTGTCAAATTTATTTCAGTTGTTAGATGCACTTAAGGAGGCTCGAGGGTATAAAAATTTCAGATAAAAATTAAACATTTGTTTTCCATTACAAATTTTATTTGTTACCTTTTGTAGTTGTTACTTTATCATATGGTACAAAAATCATTCAAAAAAATCAATTCGTATTGGCCCCAGATGACTTTTAAAATGTAAACATCATTGAAAAAGTTCCAAATTATCTCCCTTTGGTGGAAAAATGCCATTTTTTGGCTTTAAAATTGAAATATCTTTTTTAACTCATCGGTGACCTATATTTTTTGATATAATTTTCATATAAGCTGTACTTAAACTAAATTATTGTAAAATTTGAGCGATTTCTGTAATAAATTCCTTTTTTTAGCTCACCTGACCTGAAAGGTCAAGTGAGCTTTTCTCATCACTTGGCGTCCGTCGTCCGTCGTCCTGCGTCCGTCGTCCGTCGTCCGTCGTCTGTCGTCCGTCGTCCGTAAACTTTTACAAAAATCTTCTCCTCTGAAACTACTGGGCCAAATTCTACCAAACTTGGCCACAATCATCCTTGGGGTATCTAGTTTAAAAAATGTGTGGCGTGACCCGGCCAACCAACCAAAATGGCCGCCATGGCTAAAAATAGAACATAGGGGTAAAATGCAGTTTTTGGCTTATAACTCAAAAACCAAAGCATTTAGAGCAAATCTGACAGGGGTAAAATTGTTTATCAGGTCAAGATCTATCTGCCCTGAAATTTTCAGATGAATCGGACAACCCATTGTCGGGTTGCTGCCCCTGAATTGGTAATTTTAGGAAAATTTTGCTGTTTTTGGTTATTATCTTGAATATTATTATAGATAGAGATAAACTGTAAACAGCAATAATGTTCAGCAAGGTAAGACCTACAAATAAGTCAACATGACCAAAATTGTCAGTTGACCCCTTAAGGAGTTATTGCCCTTTATAGTAAATTTTTAACAACTTTTCGTCATTTTTTGTAACTTTTCTAAAAATCTTCTTCTCTAAAACTACTTTGCCAAATTTAACCAATCTTGGCCACAATTATCATTGTGGTTTATAGTTTAAAAAATGTGTCCGATGACCCAGCCTACTAAACAAAATGGCCGACATGGCTAAAATTAGAACATAGTGGTAAAATGCAGTTTTTGCTTTATATCTTTGAAACTAAGACATTTAGGGCAAATCTTTCAACATTTAAATGTCCATCAGAATAAGATATATCCCCTCACAAATTTTGAGTTGAATCAGACAACCGGTTGTTGGGTTGCTGCCCTAAAATTTGTGATTTTAAGGATATTTTGCAGTTTTTGGTTATTATCTTGAATACTATTATAGATAGAGATAAACTGTAAACAGCAATAATGTTCAGCAAAGTAAGATCTACAAATAAGTCAGCATGATCAAAATTGTTAGAGGACCCCTTAAGGAGTTATTGCCCTTTATAGTCAATATTGAACAACTTTTCGTCATTTTTGTAACTTGTATAAAAATCTTTTCTAAAACGACTTGTCCAAATTTAACCAAACTTCGCTACAATCATAATACATTGTACTAGGGTATCTATTTAAAAAAAAGTGTCTAATGACCCCGCCTACCAACGAAGATGGCCGACATCAGTAAACACATTAACAGGTGAGCGACACAGGCTCTTGAGAGCCTCTAGTTATTTCGATATTACCTTTATTTCTCCTATTACTTCAACAGAAAAAAACCCACCTTTACAAAAATGTATGCTTCTTTCGAAGGCAGATTGTGAGCGCAAATGAACGGTGACCCCACTTTTTTATTTTATTTTTCTATTAACTATAAGATAAAGTTCATTTATAGAAAAATATAGAGATATCCTATATAAATGATTTAGACCCGCGAACCCCTTAAATTGAAGTTTACTATGTGACTACATTTCATTTGGGTGTTCTTTTTTTTTAACACAAAATAACAGGTTTGATGTGTCAGAAAACTACAGTTGTTTATTTAAATTTTATACTATTGCATTTCGTCTAAGGAACTGATGTTAAATCCAAAATAAACATTCCTTTCATTGAATAAAACTGTCATGTTTTTAGCATCCCCTTTAATTATTGGACAAGTACAACAGATTTTCTGTTACATAAGGTTGTCTTTTTCGTCACTTGTAGACTTTGACACGCAATCGACACCACAATATCTGTAATTTTCTGTGAAAAGATTATGTGGAAAATTGTATGTTTACCCAGTTGAATTTGAAAACAGATAAATCTTTAGTTAAATTTATTCAGAAGTTTGAATGGGTTTTCTCTAATTGATCACAATTAAATAAGTTTACACCAAGCTGTGACATTCAGTTTCCCTTCTTTCTCATTTAAATACTTGGGACACATATAAGTAAAGCAATATTATATGGAAATTATCCAAATTTTTTTCTCACAAAATGATCAGTTTCATGTTTACTATTCTTAAAGGTAGCAATTTATTCTTAATTAAGAGGATCAGGTTTACGGTAAAGTGAAAATAGAATAAAATTTTAAATACTGAATACCGGGTAGATGCATATGTGTCATGATCACAAACGTTCCTTTTATAATATTTATGGATTATTTATTGCCTCAGAAATATCCATATCAAAAAGAATCGGTAATATTTGTAGGTTTTTTTGTAAAAGAGAGAAAGACATTTACTGTTAACCCCAAAATGAAAAGAATAATTGAAAGATGAAAGATAGGAAAATGGAAAATTCATAAGGAAGTGACTTAATTGGGAAAAGAACTTGGGGAAACTATCTGTAATATTCTAATTCCACTATACATGTATACTTTATTTGCAATTGGTTTTATTTTTTCTTCAAAATTTGAAATATTTTATACATCTTCAATCTTTAAATGCTCCATCAAATAAAACAATTCTGAAAGCTATCCACAAAAATAACATTTTTCCTCAATTCGCCAAAAATATGGTATCAACAAAAAATAAATGAACCCACAGTAGGTTATTTGGAAAAAAAATACCAATATATAAAGTAGTTAAAACATCTGTCTGTTTGTCCATGTAGATAATATAACAGTGTTGTTCATACCCGTCCATTTGTCATTCCAAAATCCAACCGTTGTCCATAATGGCATATCTATGATTGATCTAAGACAAAATAGAGCTAAATAAAATATGGTTAGAAAATTATATCTAAATAGCATCTTCTGCCTTCTGTTGCATACATTAAATATCGGACAATTTTTATACGATCGCAAAATTTGAAAAAATTTTCGTCGTATATTGCTATCACGTTGGCGTCGTCGTCGTCGTCCGAATACTTTTAGTTTTCGCACTCTAACTTTAGTAAAAGTGAATGGAAATCTATGAAATTTTAACACAAGGTTTATGACCACAAAAGGAAGGTTGGTATTGATTTTGGGAGTTTTGGTCCCAACATTTTAGGAATTAGGGGCCAAAAAGGGCCCAAATAAGCATTTTCTTGGTTTTCGCACTATAACTTTAGTTTAAGTTAATAGAAATCTATGAAATTTTGACACAAGGTTTATGACCACAAAAGAACGGTTGGGATTGATTTTGGGAGTTTTGGTTTCAACAGTTTAGGAATTAGGGGCCAAAAAAGGGCCCAAATAAGCATAATTCTTTTTTTTCGCACAATAACTTTAGTTTAAGTAAATAGAAATCAATGAAATTTAAACACAATGTTAATGACTACAAAAGGAAGGTTGGTATTGATTTTGGGAGTTTAGGTCCCAACAGTTTAGGAATTAGGGGCCAAAAAGGGACCCAAATAAGCATTTTTCTTGGTTTACCAACCATAACGTTAGTATAAGTAAATAGAAATCTATGAAATTTAAACACAAGGTTTATGACCATAAAAGGAAGGTTGGTATTGATTTTGGGAGTTTTGGTCCCAACAGAATAAGGGGCCCAAAGGGCCCAAAATTAAACTTTGTTTGATTTCATCAAAATTGATTAATTGGGGTTCTTTGATATGCCGAATCTAACTGTCATGACTGTGTATGTAGATTCTTAACTTTTGGTCCAGTTTTCAAATTGGTCTACATTAAGGTCCAAAGGGTCCAAAATTAAACTTAGTTTGATTTTGACAAAAAATGAATCAGTTAGGTTCTTTGATATGCTGAATCTAAAAATGTACTTAGATTCTTGATTATTGGCCCAGTTTTCAAGTTGGTCCAAATCGGGGTCCAAAATTAAACTTTGTTTGATTTCATCAAAAATTGAATAAATGGGGTTCTTTGATATACCAAATCTAACTGTGTATGTAGATTCTTTATTTTTGGTCCTGTTTTCAAATTGGTCTACACTAAAGTCCAAAGGGTCCAAAATTAAACTTAGTCTGATTTTAACAAAAATTGAAATCTTGGGGTTCTTTGATATGCTGAATCCAAAAATGTACTTAGATTTTTTATTATGGGCCCAGTTTTCAAGTTGGTCCAAATCAGGATCTAAAATTATTATATTAAGTATTGTGCAATAGCAAGTCTTTTCAATTGCACAGTATTGCGCAATGGCAAGAAATATCTAATTGCACAATATTGTGAAATAGCTAATTTTTTTTAATTAGAGTTATCTTTCTTTGTCCAGAATAGTAAGCAAGAAATATCTAATTGCAAAATATTGTGCAATAGCAAGATTTTTTTTTAATTGGAGTTATCTTTCTTTGTCCAGAATCAACTTAAATCTTTGTTATATACAATATACAATGTATATTCACTTTTTACTACCAACTGATAAATTAAAATAATCTTTACCATTCAGTGATAACAAGCAGTTTTTTTACATCTTAATATTTTATGATGTATTTAAATGAGTAGTTATTGTTGCAAACTCCATTAGAAATTTTAATTGAGATTAGTTTTGGAATAAGGGAAAGGGGGATGTGATTAAAAAAATTGGGTTCAATTTTTCTCATTTGAAATTTCATAAATAAAAAAGAAAATTTCTTCAAACATTTTTTTGAGAGGATTAATATTCAACAGCATAGTGAATTGCTCTAAGAGAAAACAAAAATTTTAAGTTCATTAGAACACATTCATTCTGTGTCAGAAACCTATGCTGTGTCAACTATTTAATCACAATCCAAATTTAGAGCTGAATCCAGCTTGAATGTTGTGTCCATACTTGCCCCAACCATTCAGGGTTCAACCTCTTCGGTCGTATAAAGCTACGCCCTGCGGAGCATCTGGTTAAATGTGGCGCACATGAAAAAGAAAAATCTGCTTTAGGAAAATATTTGTGACAATTTTAAAAACCCCCAAAAGTGATTACATCTTGTAAGATGAGCCTTCCTTAAAAATGATAGGTTCAAATTTCATCCTAACTATTTTTTTGTGTGAGCAAATAGATTAGCACATCCAAGGTCAATTGTGTACTGGGATCTTCCAATTATGTAGGAGACAATCAGAACAAAATTCTTTAGCAATTCAAAGGAAGTAACAGATAATAGATTGAATATTAATTGCTATTAAATATCACATATATCAAGTTAGATTTCACAGATTATAATGAATGTGTTGAAATATTTCTCTCAAGTACCTTCTTTAATAACATATATACAAATGAAACCTTTCCCAAGATGATTATTAAAATTTCATGTGAAAACTTGAAGGTGAATGAAGCAAGTGCTTTGAATTTTTTTTTAATAAAATGGTTATCTCCCCTTGAATTAGCTTCACAAATATAGAATGAATTGATTCATGTTTGCAATACAATTGGTTGATATTTCTGTCTAATTTTCCATAAAAAAATGCTTTTTGCAGCTTCATTGTACATGTAATAGAACCAGAGGTTCATCTGAGTTACCTGTACTGTATAACTTGTTGTCTGATCCCCTTCTCGTATGTTTTCGTTGTTTGGATTGACTGTGCAGGTTTTTGATTTATCATACCGGTAATTATTTACACCAGAAAGATATGGACTAGTTATAGGAAAAGAAAGGTTTGTGCACATATGAAACTAATTTAACTCCAATTGGCAGATCCAGGGGGTTGGGATCCCCCCTTTTTATACGACCGCAAAAATTTTAATTTTTCGTCGTATATTGCTATCACGTTGTTTTTAGCTCACCTGTCCCGAAGGGACAAGTGAGCTTATGCCATCACTTGGCGTCCGTCGTCGTCCGTCGTCTGTCGTCGTAAACTATTTCAAGAATCTTCTCCTCTGAAACTACTGGGCCAAATACTTTCAAACTTTAACTGAATGTTCCTTAGGGTATCTTATTTATAAATTGTATCCGAAGTTTTGATCTATCAACAAACATGGTCGCCATTGCTAAAAATAGAACATAGGGGTCAAATGCAGTTTTTGGCTTATAACTCAAAAACCAAAGCATTTAGAGCAAATCTGACATGGGGTAATATTGTTTATCAGGTCAAGATCTATCTGCCCTGAAATTTTCAGATGAATCAGACAACCCGTTGTTGGGTTGCTGCCCCTGAATTGGTAATTTTAAGGAAATTTTGCTGTTTTTGGTTATTATCTTGAATATTATTATAGATAGAGATAAACTGTTAACAGGAATAATGTTCAGCAAAGTAAGATTTACAAATAAGTCAACATGACGGAAATGGTCAGTTGACCCCTTTAGGAGTTATTGCCCTTTATAGTCAATTTTTAACCATTTTTCGTAAATCTTAGTAATCTTTTACAAAAATCTTCTCCTCTGAAACTACTGGGCCAAATACTTTCAAACTTTAACTGAATGTTCCTTAGGGTATCTAATTTATAAATTGTATCCGAAGTTTTGATCTATCAACAAACATGGTCGCCATTGCTAAAAATAGAACATAGGGGTCAAATGCAGTTTTTGGCTTATAACTCAAAAACCAAAGCATTTAGAGCAAATGTGACGTTGGGTAATATTGTTTATCAGGTCAAGATCTATCTGCCTGAAATTTTCAGATGAATCAGACAACCTGTTGTTGGGTTGCTGCCCCTGAATTGGTAATTTTAAGGAAATTTTGCTGTTTTTGCTTATTATCTTGAATATTATTATAGATAGAGATAAACTGTTAACAGGAATAATGTTCAGCAAAGTAAGATTTACAAATAAGTCAACATGACGGAAATGGTTAGTTGACCCCTTTAGGAGTTATTGCCCTTTATAGTCAATTTTTAACCATTTTTCGTAAATCTTAGTAATCTTTTACAAAAATCTTCTCCTCTGAAACTACTGGGCCAAATACTTTCAAACTTTAACTGAATGTTCCTTAGGGTATCTAATTTATAAATTGTATCCGAAGTTTTGATCTATCAACAAACATGGTCGCCATTGCTAAAAATAGAACATAGGGGTCAAATGCAGTTTTTGGCTTATAACTCAAAAACCAAAGCATTTAGAGCAAATGTGACATGGTGTAATATTGTTTATCAGGTCAAGATCTATCTGCCCTGAAATTTTCAGATGAATCAGACAACCTGTTGTTGGGTTGCTGCCCCTGAATTGGTAATTTTAAGGAAATTTTGCTGTTTTTGCTTATTATCTTGAATATTATTATAGATAGAGATAAACTGTAAACAGGAATTATGTTCAGCAAAGTAAGATTTACAAATAAGTCAACATGACGGAAATGGTCAGTTGACCCCTTTAGGAGTTATTGCCCTTTATAGTCAATTTTTAACCATTTTTCGTAAATCTTAGTAATCTTTTACAAAAATCTTCTCCTCTGAAACTACTGGACCAAATACTTCCAAACTTTAACTGAATGTTCCTTAGGGTATCTAGTTTGTAAATTGTATCCGAAGTTATGATCTATCAACAAACATGGTCGCCATTGCTAAAAATAGAACATAGGGGTCAAATGCAGTTTTTGGCTTATAACTCAAAAACCAAAGCATTTAGAGCAAATCTGACGTTGGGTAATATTGTTTATCAGGTCAAGATCTATCTGCCCTGAAATTTTCAGATGAATCAGACAACCTGTTGTTGGGTTGCTGCCCCTGAATTGATAATTTTAAGGAAATTTTGCTGTTTTTGATTATTATCTTGAATATAATTATAGATAGAAATAAACTGTAAACAGCAATAATGTTCAGCAAAGTAAGATCTTCAATTAAGTCAATTTGACCAAAATTGTCAATTGACGCCTTAAGGAGTTATTGCCCTTTAAAGACTTTTTTCACAATTTGTTCATCATGTTGACTTATTTTAAAAAATCTTCTCCTTTGAAACTGCTGTATCAATTTCAGCCAAACTTAGGCTAAATGAGTTTCAGAGTATCTAGTGTAAATTTTATATTTTATTTCCTTGTATGTCAAGAAACATAGCTCCTATGGCTAAAATAGAACATAGGAGAAAATGATTATTTTTTTTGGCTTTTGAAGAAAATAGGACTATCCAAAAAACATTTAAATAAAATTGAAAAGCCAAAATAATCATTGATGAGAGATTTAACCAAAAGAATTAAGGTGAGCGATTCAGGCTCTTGAGAGCCTCTTGTTTTTATAATCAATGCTTTTGAATGGGGACATATGGTTGGAATACATCCCTTCTATCATGGGTCAGAACCCCCCTGTTGAAAACGGCTGGATCTGCCCCTGACACTACCATAATTTGTGGTTGTTATGATCTGACATACTGTACAATATTTTTTGTAGTTCTAAACTTATGGTTAAGTATGACAAAGTAAGAGTAGTTGCATACAACAGTCACAGGAGTAGATATTAATCAAAGAAAAATCAATCATTCGTTGGATTAACCTGTGAATATTTTAATTTCAGGTCTCTTAACAAGTACATTAAATACATTTGATGTTTATGCCTGTGACGGAGAAACATTAAAAATAAAGTGCCCCTACAACACGATGATCAGCATTCAGTTCTCTCAATATGGCCGACAAGTTCCCAGTACTCAACTGTGTCCAACAGAATCAACAGACAGTGATCTGTGGGAACCAGAAAATACTAATTGCCTTGCTTCTACCTCATTAAGGGTAAGTATTAAAACACAACAGTTGTGGAGCAGAAATAATATACTGTATAGCGGGTTATTTTGGCGGGTTTAAATTTTGACGATTTTCTTTGATTAAGGTATACAAAATATTTTTGGGTTATTATTTTTGTGGATTTAAAACTTTTATCAATACTTTTAAATTGGCAGATTTTATTTCGATTTTGGGCTAATCCGCTAAAATAACCCACTCTATGATATATCATAAATGACCTTCATTGTAGGCTGGCCTTATGGTTCAAGTGACCTTGTTTTCATGGTCCAGTAATCATTGTTAAGTTTATTGTTTCAGGTTAAAGGTAATTTTAATTCAGGACTATGATATCACATTCTAAAGAATATATCAAGATATTAATATCACCAAGGATTTACATTACTCTAAATAAATGTGCTTGCTACGTATACTTAAATGATAAAATGACCTCAATTTCATGGTTCAGTAATCTTGGTTGATTATCTAAGTCAAGTTAAAGTTTTAAAAGCAATCAATGTTAAGAAAATGTTCATTGCAATTCATCATCACCACAGTACACATTAAGATATGAAATGATTCAATTCAATTTCATGGTTAAGTGATGATATTGAAGTGAGGTATAAAAGTAGATCAAGATTCGGCTACAGTTAATACATGTTTACCATTAAATTTGGACCAAAGTTTAG
>CM034357.1:49361158-49372487 GCA_019925275.1 Mytilus edulis | reverse complement strand
TTTTAATATTATTTAAGGGTTTCTTTGTTCCTATGCCCCCCTCCCCCCAAAAAAGGGTATTTTTCTATGAATTTCATTTTTAAAGGAAATTTATCACCAAGCATATTTGGAATTGTTCAAATGTTTCTTTCTTCCTGGATTACGTTATTTGTAGTAATATATGCATAAACAGAATGCAGTAAATGAAATTACATCTCATCTCTTCATATAAGGCAATTGCATAAAAAAAGGCAGTAAAAAGATAGAAAGAAGAGTAGAAAGGGTCATGCACAACAATCTTTGGCAATAAGTTATAGAAATATCTTCAGAATACAAATATTGTAATCAGATAACACAGGGTTTAAAAGGATTATGAAAAAGGAATAACTGCAATAAGCAATCTCCACATGGTATCTTTTTTTCTAATAATTTAAAGTAACACTGATCTCAGAAGATCCTCTTATTTAACGATGAACAAATGTCATACTTAAAGATTTAAAATAAAAAAAACAAAGACTTGTGAATTGTAACATCCATTGAAATGATCTGACATGATTATACTATTATATCATAATACTTCAAAGAAATTAGAAAAAACCATCTTTCATTCAAATGTATCTTAGGTATTTGATTGGTGGTTGTAATCTCACTAGATGGTAATATTATTAGATATGATATTAACTGCTATTAAAATTTAGGTCTATTCTATTATTATTATTATTATTACAATTTTTCTATAGCGCTAAATCTAAAACAATATTACTCAAAGTGCTTTACATCACATATTAAACGAAATATACAAACAGACAGTGATAAAAATATAAAACATGAACCCACAAAATAAATATTTAAGTGTTAAAACTTTTCTAGATAAAAGGATTAATAAAGTGGAATTTTTTTTTTCTTTAAAAAAGTGGAATATATATATCAATGAATCAAAATAAAAAAAAACGAGTAAAAAATTATACTGAATAAAGTTGGTAAAATAAATAGCCAAAAAAAGTCTAAAATAAGATTGCTATTACAAATTATCAAATATAAGTTAAAAATTTGAAAACGTATTCAAAAGATGAAAAAGGAATATTACCATGTAAAAATATAATTACTAAAATGAAAAATATGTGTGCTACTAAAAAAAAATCATACAATGTACATATTATAAATGAAACATATCTCCAGTTAAAAGAAAGGTTCGATAAATCAAAAGCAGGCTAACGTCTATGGCACAATGTATCACAGAAACGAATTTAAGGGATTAAAAATGCTTGTCGAAAAAAAGTGTATTTTCTTGAGCTTTTAGTTCATCAACCTCCAAAGTGTTATGAATATAACATGCAGTTTCAGTTCAGAATACATATGAGTGTTTTTTAACATTATTCTATTGTACTTGAAACATTAAGATTTTTTAGAAGTAAATGAAATTGAGAAATGGAAATGGGGAATGTGTCATAGAGACAACAAGCTGACCAAGGGAGATATGGTATGATTAGAAATGAGACATCTATCCACCAAAGTTCAAATGAAGTGGATGGAAGCAGTTATTGGTAACTGTACAGCCTAGATTCTAGATAAAATTATCTTTTATGTCATTTTTTGGGGGGTAGCTGTCAAAGTTGCATGCAGACAAACCATCTTTTTTTACCTTATCCAACTAAAAGCCTCAATATGAATATTGTGCAATGAAATCTAATTAATACCGCACTTTTAAAATTTTAACCAACTTTGAATATTTTCCCTACTGACCTTTTAAGCAGTATATTTGAAAACTTTTGTGGATAAAGTACTGCTGACTATCAGGTGAGGACTATCAGACTCACCTGAGTTCATCTGTGATTTAAGATAGGGCTTGTGTTATTAAAATCTTCAATATTCTGTCTAATGTTTTGTGGACTTGTTTTTTTCTTCTTTACGGTTGAGTCTGTCTTTCTTCCAAGCTCTCTCTGGCTATTAATTGCCCTATGACACATCTTTTTTTAAGCTTTTGTCCATTTGTCTTATTGAATAGGTTTCTCGTTCGAAGTAACATCACATCACTTCATTTTTTTTTAAATAGCTTATGCTCCAATTTAAACCATTTTTGAACTTTGACAGACAGATAAAAAATCTGACAGTCCGATAATTTTTTTTACTCTGCTCTGCAATTGGCCATAAAAATAAATAAGTAAATAAATATTTTTTAATGATAACAAATGTGACATTTTCCCTACTGACCTGGATTTCTAACAGAAACATTCTACATCCATACATACAGGTTTTCCTACAAACATCAGTAATTTTTCATTTCAATACTCATAATTTCATCCAATTCTACAGACTTTTAGAAGTACATCTTATTGCCTTTATCACTCTTCTTTCAAGGCAAAAAAAAAGTTGTAAAAGAGATGGGAGATGCATATGGTGATTGTGTGTGAGAGTAGTCTCACTGAGCCCAATTGATTAATGAAAAGTTTTAACCATGTGTTGATTTGGGATAGGAGAGTTATACAAATTCAAAATTGAGCTTTAGTAAAAATAAACAGAGCTTTTTTAATTGTGATTTTAAAATGAAGTTTTTTATCCTAAAAGATTTAATATTTGTTTGTGAACAAAGAGCAAACGAAAAAAGTTATTTCATGTGATGTCAGAATTACCTCCCTTTAAAAAAATCTTCAAATTTTTTTTCAAGAATATTTCACTTCCTAGCTCTTTCAAGGTTTAACAACTATATAAAACACATTCTCTTCAGCAATTGTAGTAAAAAGCTTAGATGATTTTACTTCTTTATTAATAACTTAGTTCTAAACATATTTAAATCGTTAAAAAAGACAAATGGCACAGAAACTGAGCATCTCTAAACATCAACTTTTATTAGAGCTATTTTCCTAATACATGTAGTTTAAAGGATTAGTTTTGTTACAAATAAAGCCAAGGAAACCTTTAAACAACATGTATTAGGAAAACAGCTCTAACAACAACTTAACAAGGACCATTTAAGTAGAAATATTTGCCTCTCATTATCTGCCAATCTTTCATTGTATTGTGTTCTCTCATTATTTTTTTTTTGTGTTAGGTTTCTTTCTGTATTTTTTGTCTTTCCTTCATGTATGCAAAGTTGAAACAATTATTTTGTGGTGAAGTCATAAACCAGCAGATATCTTGCTCTTCCATAAGACTAGAAAAAAATATTACAAAAAAAATATAACTGAATGCAGAATTGGATGAAATTTCAAAACAGCTTTCTATTTCAGACATGATTAAAAATCTTTCAATAAAATTTGAAAACTTCACAACACAATTGTAAACAGTAAACTATCACAAGGAGGCGTGCGTAAATTACAACATGGTGTACTGTAGAAGTAATCACAGCTTTGGTTATCAATGATATTCACTTATCAACACTTTAACCAAAAACAATTCTCAAACAAAATTCAATAGTTATTTTCTCTTAACATACATACACAAATATTCAATTAGAAAGAGTTTATATAACTTTAATTCCCAAACTAAATGTCTATTTTAGTTGCCCAAGTTGTATATAAAGGTTATACACAAAATGACCAAATTTTTAAATTAAATTATAATTTGCAAATTTCAGTTTCATAATACGAGTAGTGTTATCCTTTTTGAAACAATAAAATTTCTTCAGCTTTTTAACCTGAAACCATATTTTTCTTGCATTCAAAAATATTTGTTGAATTTGAAATCATAAAAGTACCGGTATTTGTTTATTTTTATATTGCAAGCAAAGTCACAAATGCTTTTTGATAGATAAACAAAGAAATCTTTAAGTATTATTTTAAACATTGGTTAAACATTAAACCAGTGAAAAAAGTTGAAATAGAAGAATTTTCCATAAAAAACTACAATTAATCTTAGCCAATCAAAAGTTTCTCTTTTTTGCCAGTGGAGTTTATTACTACTGATTCATTATCATTTTTTGGATAACCAATTTTTGTGTATTTTGTGGGTAAAGGGGAACCATGAATGTTCAAAGAAGGTCAAAATGTTCTATGGCTTGAATGACCCTGTGGCAAAAACTAAATAAAATATCTCAAGACAATTTAAGCTTTTCAACCCACAAAAATCTACGAATCCACAGTATTTCAATTAGTAGTTAGCTGAGCTGAGATATATTTCTCATTTCTAAATGAGTAAAACAATAACTTCATCCACGTCACATGTAAAGAAATGGACACAGGGATGAAATGGCAAGTCATCATACTGTGGATTCAATTAATTTCGTGGGTACCAATTTTTGTGGATTGAGAAAACTGACACTATTGAGGATATTTAATTTCCTGCTTTTGCCAAAGTCTACATACAAGCCAATGGAAATGTTGCATTTTGTTGAATATTTAAATTCGTGGTTAACTTGTACCCACGAAATCCACGAAAATTGGTATCCAATGAATAATAATAAATCCACAGTAAATGACCTGTTTATATGATATACAACCTTTTCTTATACAACATTATATCACAAATAATCTGTAATAATATACTTTAGTAATGTCTTGAATATAGTGATAACATTTTACATGGAATAATTTTCTATGACTCAAATGAATAGTAGGTTTTAACAAAAAAAACTTACGATTAAGATTGATTGTAAGTCATGAACAATTCAGTAAACTTACGATTAAATCTAAGTCGTAAGTTTTTTTTGTGAAACTGACTCCAGAACCTTTCACCCACAATTGTGTTCAGTTCTGAAGTATTAAGTAAATACCATTCTACATTAACTAACAGACACACAAACTTGAATAAAAAACACACTCTCTCTATCTCCTCTTTACAGAAATAACTAATTATAATTTATACATGATTATATACTCTACTATTTGGGAACTAAAATTACAAATTACCATGGCAAAAAGTTCAGTGAAAAAAGATGCATTGCTTTACACAAATGCTTTATAAATTCACAAACCTACCTTTTATTTAAAAAAATACTTAGCAGTGTGGATTCATTTATTTTTCGTGGGTATCTATTTTCGTGGATTGAACAAAACTTGCATTTTCATGGATATTTGATTTCATGGTTTTGCCATAATTTGCATATAACATTATTGAAATATTGTCTTTAGTTGAACGCTTAATTTCATGGTTCATCTGTACCCAGAAATCCACGGAAAATGATATCCAACGAATAATAATGAATCCACAGTATTTCAAGCAACATTGTAAGTTTACAGGACAGTTTATCAAAACCTGAGTGAAAACAATAAATATATTTTTTATTTTGTTGTCACCATATTAAATATTCATATTTATGTATAAACGTATTGCAGATACAACATACTTTACAATTGTATAAGCTATTTCACTTTCAATTTAAAAATTTAAACATGCATTCAGTAAGAGTAATTAGATACATAATTGCGTATTAAAATTAAGTTTATAAATTTGTCATGCAAAATTAGAAATAAATGATTTTTCAAAACAGTGGTTAAATGGTTAATAACTTGCTTGATAAAAGCAGAAAAACTTGTTATACTTTGAGCTAGATAGACACTTTTAAACTGAGAATCTAGGGGTGGTTCAATCCTCAATTTGTTACCTGTTACATTTGTCATCAAACATTTTCACAAAACTGAGAATTTGTAATTATTTCTTAAACATGCACAAGCTTAGAATATTTTTTCAATTCTTAATAAGTTTCCTATGTAGTATATCATAATTTTCAATAATGCATGTATCAAAAGATTTTTTTTAAACATTGGAGTAAGGGAGATAACTTTTGAGAATTATGCTTTTAAATCTAGGGGAGATAATTTAACTTTCTACTAGCAGGTTCCCTATTGTTTTTCATTTTACATCTTTAGAACCAGTCTAAACAATATTCTTATTTAAACGTTCTATGAATACATTTCTGTTTTATCATTTGACAAAGAATTATTTTCCCCTATGTTATCTTAATTTTTTAAATCTGTAATTCTGTATAATGTATTTGGTGACCTTTTAATTTGAATTTGAAATCATAAATCTATTTAACTAAAATTTGAGAAAAATCTAAGCTATAATACTATCAGTGTCTTTTCACCTAAATGAATATTATATAAAAGAATGTGTTGAAACAAATTCACACATGCTAGTAGATAATTTAAAGGTTCTACTGTGAAACAAATTCACACATGCTAGTAGATAATTTAAAGGTTCTACTGTAAAACAAATTCCCACATGCTAGTAGATAATTTAAAGGTTCTACTGTAAAACAAATTCCCACATGCTAGTAGATAATTTAAGGGTTCTACTGTACAGATATATACAATTCTAAACTACTATGTAATAGCCCTATATTTTATATGAAGGTCATACAATATAAATCATCTGGTTTCAGAAATTTCTTTGAAAGTTTAGATCCCTCCCATTTTCAAATGTAACCGGAATTTCATATAAATGGACAGTGTTTTCGAAATATTTTTTATCTGGAATCTTCTGGTTCTCACTATTTTTGTTTCTATTGCAAATTACCAAAATTGTCCAAGTCCTTGCAAAATTTTGCTGATCTAAACCTTTCAACCACCACTAATCGAGGAACTCTGAATTAACATTTAATTTGTCTTTGAATCAAATAATCCAGAACTTATTTTGTTGGTTGAGAAACTTAGATCCAGATGATTAATTTTGTATGGCCTAAGAAAATTACAATAACACACTATCACAGAATAAATAACGAATAATTTAGCACACGTTTGAAATGCAATAAAATGACAAATCTATGATATCATAATAAATATATCCATATCACCATGGCAAATCAGGAAAAAGCATACTGTTTTTTGCTGAAATAGATAATTATTGACCAATTGCTGGTTTCCTCCAATTAAGTAATATTTTTTTTCATCTGTTAATAAGCCAATTTGTAAATATTTTAGCAGTAAACTTTTTCATAAGGAAAGCATTTGTTTCTTTATTTATATATATCCAATTAAAAATATATGACCCATTCATTCTCTTTCAAACTTTAAGTGAGCACTTGCTATCTACCTAAAACTGCCCTATAATTTTAATGATTGCACACATTAAACACTCTAACATACAAACTACATAATAATCATACAATAAATAACCCCGTCAAAAGATGACTATTTTGAAATAACAATCCATGGTTAACAACAGGCTTTGACAATCTTATGTGATAACTATACCCAGATCACCCCAAAAATAACTGATATATTTCACCTCAATTCTTTATTGTATCTCTAAAATAAAATAAAAGGTGACAAATAAAACTATTTTTAACTATTCAATAGTACTTTTGTGTAACAAGAAATATGGCATTGAAGCAATTCAAAATAAAAGCTCAGTATATTCTCTAAGCAAACAAGTGAAGATCAAATGTAGAATTTTTCTGTAAAATTATATAGTAAGACGATGCAATAAGACTTCAAAAAGAAAAGAAAAGAAAGATGCAAACTTTCTGAGTAGGCTTACATCCTATGAAAGTATCTATCAAAAGGGGTAAAAATTTGAATAACCATGATTTTCCTCTAATGTCCTATGAAAGTATCTATCAAAAAAAGGGGTAAAAATTTGAATAACCATGATTTTCCTAATGTCCTATGCAAGGATCTATGAAAAGGGGTAAAAATTTAAGTAATCATGATTTCCCTAATCTACATATCCTATGACAATTGTCAATGAGAACCCACAACAATATACAATTATACACATTCTGACTACATAACAAAGTCATAACATCAAATACCAATAAATATCAAACCAAGACATCACATCACATAATCACATACACTACAACAGCTGTATACTATAGAAAACACGAGGTGTGCCATTGACAACAGATAACATTTTTAAGAACAACCATGTCTACTCTTTTCCATGGTAGTAACTTCAAGTTCTGTGCTGTGACAACAGTTGTCTATGAGCTGTCATCTCTGTAGGTGTAAGTGGCTGAGCATCGTCTGTCATCCGGTGGATTGGTGGATTGGATGATATGTGTCTGCGTCTTCTGACTGGTACCTTCTCTTTGGGTTGTCGGTCATTGTCTGGAGTGATTCCATGAGCTAGATCAGTGATCTGTGTGGAGGTGTCGCCACCATCAACAGATGGAATGTCTGATAGAAGTATAGCTGACCCTTCATCCTCTTCACCCTTGTTATCATTAACATACTTGTCATCAATATCAGGGACTACTTGTAGAGGACCACTTATACTAGACATCGCTTTCCTGTCAAACGATAATTGTTATTAAATCAAAGTGATTGTAAGCACTGAAGGATAAAGATTGCTATAATTTATCAGTGGGAAGTAAAATTAATTTAGAATGTATACATGGTATAAAGCATTGATTTTTTTGCAGTTAATTCAACTAAAATTCTGGACAAAGGAAGATAACTCCAATTTTTTAGATGACTTTAACAATGAGATCATTTATATTTTCAGGACAGATAATAGATTCCTGCACCTTGCAAGAGTTTTGTAAATTTCTTGACAAGTGTAACATAATTTTGTGACTATCACATCTGCGCATTAGTAAATTGATAAATTTCTGGAAATGTTCATGGATAGGATGTATAGAATGTTATGATCAATGCACGATATTTCGTGTCTCAAAAAGGTAGTGATAAACCTTGGAAGATTAAGTAATAAAGTCAAAATCATACGGTTTAGATTGCATTTTATGCCATCTTTTCCCAAAAACAAATAAATCATCAGCATTGCTTTTTTGCTTTTTAATGCCAACCAATGGAGTCAACATTGATAGCTATATATGTTTTAAATAGAATTCAATAATGATAAGAATATCAATTTGCTCTTAAATTAAATTATGTACATAAAAGGACACATTAAAAACAAAAGAATATCAATGTACTCTTACAATACACAATTGTGTTCATAAAAGGACACATTAAAACAGTTATCAAGTAATGTAACATCAGAGATGCAAACAGTTTTTTTTCCTGTCAGACATTGGGGCCTACAGGGTACCAAGTTTTGCCAGACCCATCACATTTCTGCCAGACCTATATTTTCACTCAAAATAATCTATGTTTGTAATATTATGAAGAAAAAAAACAACAGCACCCCCCCCCCCCCCCTTTTTTTTCCATTTTACACATCCCTAGATGTAGTGTATTAAAGTATTATCAGTTTTACCCTAAGAAATTGTTAATTTTTCATGAATAAATATTAGCAGTTAATCAAAATGAAATTCTTACTGTCTATAAATAACAATGAAATGTGACTGTTTCGTGTTAAGGGGTTTCCCAAATTTTCCCTCCAAAAAGCACATGGCTTTCAACAATTGAAAACAAAGCATTTCAATTTGTGATCATGGATTACAGCTTTAATTAATTTCATTTGGATATAGATATTCAACTTAAGGTACAGTCAAGCAATGTTTTGACTTTTTCTGGATTAAAACTAATTTGAAAGAAAAGTTTAAAAAATAAAATAATCTTTGTAATCAAAACAACAGACGACCTGAAATATATTGTGAATATTCAGTGACCCATATATTTTTTTAACTCTGATACTGAGGTCAAAGTTACATCATTTTTCAAACCAATGGTGTGTATTCTCTGTTACAACTAATCAACTGCGTTTGATATAAATATTTCAATAAATTAACGATGTCTAAAGGTTTACTTTTTATTTTTAAAGGAAGGATATTTGGAAGTTGTGTCAGGCTATAATATTTATCATTAAAACAGTTTGAACTCCCGATTTTTATTGTAATGTGTAACCGGGCCGGGACGGGACGTTTAGATATTTTTATCCTCGGGTTCATACCAGTTTCCTGGGATTTGAAAAGCAATTCAAAAGTTCTAAAGTCAATAAAAACTTTACACTATCACTATCAAATATGAAACAAATACTATACTACATAAAACGAATTCCAACACCTATCAACCTAACCCGAACCTGTTGAATTAAAACTGTTTAAAACCCTTTCAGTCCGATACTGTTTAAACCAACTGTTTGAAACTATAGTCTGAAACCTAAATGTATGGAACTGGTTTGAAACCTAAATGTATGAAACTGGTCTGAAACCTAACTTATGAAACTGGTCTGAAACCTAAATATATGAAACTGGTCAGACGGTTTGGCACTATTGTCTGAAACCTAAATGTTTGGAACTGGTCTGAAACCGAAATGTTTGGAACTGGTCTGAAACCTAAATGTTTGGAACTGGTCTGAAACCTAAATGTATGAAACTGGTCAGACGGTTTGGCACTATAGTCTGAAACCTAAATGTTTGGAACTGGTCTGAATCCTAAATGTATGAAACTGGTCAGACGGTTTGGCACTATAGTCTGAAACCTAAATGTTTGGAACTGGTCTGAATCCTAAATGTTTGGAACTGGTCTGAATCCTAAATGTATAAAACAGGGCTGAACCTAAATGTATCAAACGGGCTTAAACCTAAATGTATAAAACGGGACTGAACCTAAATGTATCAAACGGGCTTAAACCTAAATGTATAAAACGGGACTGAACCTAAATGTATAAAACTAGGCTGAAACCAAACCTAAAAGGTATAAAACTGTATTTAATAAAAATGTCTATAACTGTCGGAACAACAGGGTAGCACTAAGGCATGGTATGTCAGCAAACTTGCAATAGTGAGAGATGTGAGACACAAAACCTTAGCACCAGCCCTGTTTGGACAATCTGTACCGAACCAACAGTCTTAGCCCATTCTCTATTCTGTCCACAGGTTCCAAGCACTTCACTTTACTTAAACTAAACCTTCTGCCTGCTATAAACTACTTCCTTTCTGATCTTTACTGTCTGCTGTCTTCGGTACTATTGACGATTTGAACTGAACAGCTACCCACTATTTATACTTCGAACACGGAGCTCGAAGAGAGCACCCTAGCAACAATTATACAGGTAAAGCGTCTGATAGCAACCAAGGATAAAGGGATGATTTTTAATACCGTTTTCAATGATAAAGAGATCAAATGGGAAATTCAAAGAGGTTTCGAAAAATATACAACTGTAGAAATATTTTAACCTTAAACTGTAAATTTGTAACACTATTATGTAATCAAAGCCTTGAATGTTGTTCTATGTAATCATGCAACATGGTTTTAAAATCAATTTTATGAACAAAATAAGCTGCCAGGACCAACAGGGAATTAAGTTTTGGCTGACCAAAACAGACTTAAATATTGCTGGTCATCAGGTCCTGCACAGCAACGAGGTTTGCCAGACCTGCATAAATTCTGCCCCTTAGGTCCAACGATTAGTTGCATCTCTGAGAACATGTATGTTTCTCCCTATTATCAAACAATGTACCTGGCATAGAAATAAGGTTAAAGCTCTACCTCATGGCCCAGTATCAAATGACGATGATAGATGAACAAAGGATGTTATACCAGGTACATGTGCTCTATGAATG
>CM034357.1:49314182-49361058 GCA_019925275.1 Mytilus edulis | reverse complement strand
ACAGCAGAAATTAACTTGCAATGATAATATCACTTCATAATCCGTATCCTTATAATAAGTCTAAATCGATATTTGGAAATCTTTTCTATTAAGTTGGAACTGTATAAAATTCTTTTTGGAACGAGTACCATGACTGAAAGGAGGTTGTAAACAAATCAAGAACAGATCTACTTTCGGTTTTAAAATGAAACAAAAACAGGAAGTGACACGTGGATGATAAATTCAAAACGAGTCCTGATTCATCAGGAAATTATCAGTTTTTGGTTTAATTTCTTTTAGTTAGAGCTATATATTTGTCTCTCTTGTTTAATTGATTCTAAATGATTTCGTATTTTACAGTTTTATTCAGAGTCTATAAATAGTCATAAATACCTTCACGCATGCATGGCACGCAGTACAGGAAGCACCTGTTTACTGTTTAACTCACGAAGACGTCTCTTTAGAAACGTTTTAAATAAAGTTCTATATTTTAAATCGAAATTGTCGAAAGTTTTTGATGGCAATTTATATCAATTATGTCGAAAATTAGTTCGAATGACGAATCTACGACAAACGAACTTCAAATTGTGATCGTTTGAGAAATATTGAAATTAAAATGCGAACTTTCCGGGGGTAACCATTTCGATTAAATGACGAAACTATAGTATACTCCTGATTGTTGAAATGCCAACTGACTGATTTTCCTAAGAAAATAATTATGATGGTCAACTATGAGGTTATTTAATAATTAACGGATGAGTGACCAATCTGATGGCGATAATCGGATTAGTTGTAATCACAACTTGTAACACCTGTTGAAAATGTTAATGACCTGAGGGTCATAAACTTGTCAAAAACATAGAGACAGGTAGATTTATAGTATTTTAATGGGAAAATATTTTTACACTTTCAAAATTTAAGTGACGAAATTATTTTAAATACTTTCGTCAATGCGAAAACTCTTTCGTAAATTACGAAAGTGACGAGCGCTAGCAAAATCACTGCTTTTAATCTATATTTTTAACAAGAGTGGTGCCATTTGTGAAGTTACCCTGTTACTGTAGAGCAAAACTTGATTTGATTTGATTTTTTGTGTTTTAATGCCACTTTTTAGCACTGCTTATGGGGTATTTCTAGGTGGAGGAAGCCAGAGTACCTGGAACAAACCACCCACCTTCAATAGGAAAAGTGACAATTAAGATTGGAGTTGAGTGCACACGCAAGAAGGGGGTTCGAAATCACAACCTCAGTGTTGACTGGTTAGTAATTACAGTAGAAGAACTTCTTAGAGGGTGAAAGTTAGACCACTTGGCCACCGAGGCCCCTTCAAGTTTTGTATCAACAATTTTGACATTAAATTCTCCAATGTTTTACCTGTGTTCCAGACAAATCTTCCTCATTTTCTATCTCCTGTTTGATTTTGTCATGAGGTGGTAATCCCATTGGATATACAATCATTACAGCACCACGTAATATGTCTAGAGCTTCCTTGACTGTGGCTTGAGTAACTAAATCGTCTGATTGTACCTTTTTCTGAAATACAAAAAGTGCAGAAATAGGTAAATAGTACTATGACGTATTAGGCTTTTGATTACAATGAATGTCCTGTTTTTGATTCATGATAAACTGTGCAATTAAAGTTTTGTAAAATAATTTTTTTTTGGAAACTCAAAATAAGTCAGTTATTTTTTTATTTACTGAGTACTAGAAATAACATAGAATTAATACACTTTATAAAAAGAATTCATGAGAAACTTCGTATATTTATATGTTGCACTGTCTGGGCAAAAATGTGAGTCCATTTAACTCTATTGAACCTTTTACGGTAAGATCAGAATTGTCTCCCTTTTCAACATCTTTACAAAAAAATTCCAGCTGACCAATGAGGGGGAATAGGAGGGGTCTTGATCCCAAAATCCCAGGCTTAAAATAACGAAATCCCGAGATCCAGAATTTAAATAAATTAAAATCCTGACATCCCAAAATTCAAAAAATAGAATTCCTCGATCCTGAAAGGGTCAATCCTGAAATCCCGAGCTTAAAAACACCTGATCCCGGAGTCCCGATAAAGGTCCTATCCCCCCTCCCCAATAGTAGAGCTTCAGCAAAAACACAAAGTTACAAATTAAGATTTAGTTTTTATATTCATTTCAATTTTATTTTTTTTATATTACCTTTGATATCATGTCTTTGGCCTCTTTTATTGTCTTGTTTATCAAATCTGCCATGTTTTTCTGGGGTGCTGAAATATTAAAAATCATATTCTATTAAAGACCTACATACTTTACAAGTTTAAAGATAAGATTAAATTACTAGTCAAGATTTTTTTTGGACAATTCCCAATTATCATCACCATTCAATTTATGCTATAATGGACATATTTTATAAATATAGGCATACATGTACTGCTGCTTTCATCAGGCAAACATTTCTTTCTCATTTGTAAAGTTTAAATCTGTTTTGTTTGATTATACATATAGAGCAAAATGCTGATTTTTGTTGGTTTTTATAAGTCATGAATACATGAACATGAATTCATAGCTCTAATTTTCGAAAAGATACCCCTTTGTTTTTTTTTTTTTTAGATAAAGCAATTTCTTGACTAAAACATGTTATTGCTCACAAATAAAATCCCTGTTATAATATTTGGTAAACAGGAAGTTGATGAGCAATGGATGTGAAAATACATCACACGATAAAGCATGATCACATGTTGTTTGTTTTCAAATTTCATAAAGCCTCAGAAAAATGTGACAAAAATTTCATAAATGGCCAAATTGTGAAATCAGAATCTAAGAATGCATGCAATAGAATGGAATGCTCACATGCAGCTGGTTACCAAATTTCACAGAGTTATGATTTGTTTTTAGCTAGTTACGTACACAAATGTACATGTAATAATATTTTGACCATTTAAATATATCTGATATCTGATGTTCAGTAGTTGTTGTTTGTTGATGTGGTTCATAAATGTTTCATTTTCTCGTTTTTTATATAGATTAAACCGTTTGATTTCCTGTTTGAATGGTTTAAAACATGTATTTTTGGGGCCCTGTATAGCTTGCTGTTCTGTGTGAGCCAAGGCTCTGTGTTGAAGGTACTTTGACAAAAATGGTTTTCTTTTACAAATTATGACTAAGATGAAAGAGTTGTCTCATTGGCACTCATACCACATCTTCTTATATCTATACACTACCTTTTCCATTCCTAATTGTCAGCGGGTCTTTAAATTCTATCCAACCTCCACTTGGTATACACTTCTCTCCCCAATCATCCTTAAGTTTTAATTCCACAAGTTGTTCCTCTGTTAAACCTTGCATGTTTGGAGGTAACGTAACTCCATGTTTGGCAAGTTCTTCCATTTCTGTAATATAAAGAAGCATAAATAATTATGATGTAAATTGTATGCCTTTTACAATGCCATCTGTGAAAAAAAAGATTTGGGGTAAGGCTAAGGTTCATATTATATTATGGAAAAAAACTTTGTGTAAAACTGTTATTTAAGATCAAATTTGTCAATTTCAACATAAAATTGAGAATTGAAATGGGGAATGTGTCAAAGAGAACAAAAAAAAAAAACCAAAGAGCAGAAAACAGCCGAAAGCCACCAATGGGTCTTCAACATGCTTAAAATTGCTTACATCCATTTCATTAGAACTTCGGTGGATAGTGTCTTATATGCAATCAAACATCAGCTCCTATATAATATATCCTGTTTTATTTTAATATTTATAACATTATATATAATGACATCACAACTGGCACTAAAGTCAGTCAGAGGTACTACATGTACTTGTAGAAGTAAATTTTAATATACATGTACTTATATAAGTAAATTGTAGGATACTTTTGAAACTGAATTTTATTTCCTTGTATAGGTAAAAAAAACTAGAGACTCTAAAGAGCCTGTGTCGCTCACCTTGGTCTATGTGCATATTATAAACGAATAAAAATTTACAAAATTTATGAAAATTGTTAAAAATTGACTATAAAGGGCAATAACTCCTTAAGGGGTTTATTGACCATTTTGATCATGTTGACTTATTTGTAGGTCTTACTTTGCTGTACATTATTGCTGTTTCAGTCTACCTCTATCTATAATAGTATTCAATATAATAACCAAAAGCTGCAAAATTTTCTGAAAATTACCAATTCTGGGGCAACAACTCAACAACAGGTTCCCTGATTGGTCTGAAAATTTCAGGGCAGATAGACTTCGTCAGATTTGCTTTAAATGCTTTTGTTTCTGAGATTTTAGCCAAAAACTGCATTTTACCCTATGTACTATTTTAAGCCATGTCAGCCATCTTGGTTGGCTGGCCGGGTCATCAGACACATTTTTAAACTACATACCCTAATGAAGATTGTGGACAAGTTTGGTTAAATTTGTCTAGGTAGTTTCAGAGGAGAAGATTTTTGTAAAAGTTAACGACGACGGACACCAAGTGATGAGAAAAGCTCACTTGGCCCTTTGGGCCAGGTGAGCTAAAAATGGCTTAGTTATGACCCTTAGACATTCAGATTTTTTTACTTCTTTTTAACTTTTGAAAAAGTCATCCTGTCTTCTTTTCTTAAATTTTAGGATTTCTTTGCTCTAACAGAATTTTGAATTGTTTGCCCTTTGCACTTTGCAGATGTCTTTACTATTAATCATTTGAGTGTAATTTCATGGACAATGAAAATCCCATTTGTCTGTTATCTTCAGACCACTGGTCATTCACAAGGCCCAAAGGAGCATTTTTGAAGGCCTTGCGCAAATACTTAAGATCTTTGTGCAATCAGTTTCTTTGCTGAATCAATGAGATGAAACATTAAACTCTACTAAAAAAATGATGAGCAAAACTTGGGAAAAATCATTAAAGGCACGTTTGTACATTTCAAAACTTGAGAATTTTTGTGGGATTGTATTTTTTTTTAACTTACATTTTGTATATTAGTAAATTTTTTAGAAAGTTAAGGGGAGATTATTCAAACATTATAATTCACTTATATAAGTATATATTTTTTTACCTCTTCAAGTAAATAAAAATTATGTACAAGTAGTACCCCTGACTGAAAGTGTCTGTTTCAAAATATCCTACACAATGTTTGTCAGCAAAAAAGTGTTATGTTGCCTGTATAATGTGTACCCATTTATAAGTAAAAAATGAATCCCCAATCTAAATACTAACAAGAGGCTGTCACAATGACAGCAAACCGGATTTATTAACATTTATTTGTGTCCTGGCAATATCACAAGAACCATAACTCCTGAACGGTAAAAGTAAAAATTGGGAGATTATTGAACTTGACCTCCATTTTGTCATCAGTAACAACATATCAAAATTTGAAAAGCTTTGGTTGAACAGTTCATGAGTAAATGCACGGACATGACTGGCAACACCATTTTTCAATCTTTCAAGAACCATAACTCCTGAACGGTAAAAGTCAAAATCGTCATTATTGAACTTGACCTCCATTTTGTCATCAGTAACAACATATTAAAATTTGGGAAGCTTTGGTTGAACAGTTCATGCCTAAATGCACAGACATGACTGGAAACGCCATTTTTCAATCTTTCAAGAACCATAACTCCTGAACGGTAAAAGTAAAAATTCGTAAGGGTTCCACGGAACCCAGTGTCTCACCTACTTTTGCTGTTAATCGCAGACTCAACAAAAATGAGGAAAAACATCAATAAAAATTTCCCTCTCGATACTGGCTTTTGATTGAAAGAAGCTTCCAAGTTTGGTAAAAAATCCAGGATAGTTTATGAATCTAATAAATGTTTTATAAACTTTAACTGCAGACTGTATGTAATGTTAACTGGAAGAAAAACTAAGTCCATTTATAAGTAAAATACGGAAAAAGTGATTTTTTTTTTTTTAAATTTACTTCTGAATAATATCTTATGATCAGAAACAAGCTTTTGTCTAAGTTTGGTAGAAATCCAGAATAGTTTAAGAACATTATAAAAATTTTAAAAACTTAAACCACAGAGTGAATGTTTTGTTTCTGGCAAAAAAACTAAGTCCATTTATAAGTAAAATACAGAAAAGTGGAAATTTATTTTTACAAAATTTTCTTCTTGATACTATCTTATGATCATAAACAAGCCTCTGTCCAAGTTTGGTACAAATCAAGGATAGTTTATGAAAATTATTAAAATTTTAAAAATTTAACCACAGAGTGAATTTAATGTTTCCTCGCAAAAAAACTAAGTCCATTTATAAGTAAAATACGGAAAAAATGGAATTTTATTTTTACAAAATTTACTTCTGGATACTTTCTTATGATCATAAACAAGCTTCTGTCCAAGTTTGGTAGAAATTCAGTATAGTTTAAGAAAGTTATTAAAATTTCAAAAACTTTAACCACAGAGTGAATATTTGTGGACGCTGCCGACGACGACGATGGAATGTAGGATCGCTTAGTCTCGCTTTTTCGACTAAAGTCGAAGGCTCGACAAAAATCGAGATTATTAACCATGAACTCCATTTTGTCATCAGTAACACATATTAAAATTTGGGAAGCTTTGGTTGAACAGTTCATGCGTAAATGTACGGACACGACTGGAAACGCCATTTTTCAATCTTTGAAGAACCATAACTCCTGAACGGTAAAAGTCAAAATCGTTATTATTGAACTTGACCTTCATTTTGTTGTCAGTAACAACATATTAAAATTTTAAAAGCTTTGGTTGAGCGGTTCATGAGTAAATGCACGGACAACATTTGGTTGCCGACCGCCCGCTGTACATCCCCAAATCAATAACCGACATTTTTGTCACAAAAATCCGGTTAAAAATGAAAGACATATCTATTCTTGCATGTGAAAACTTCTAAAAAAAAGTATGTTGTGACGTCTATATACATATACATGTACAATACTGTACCTGCACAGAGTCTCTGGACCTTAAGCCTGCCATTGTATATAGCTGAGACATCTTTTACCAAATCATCTACAGGCATCTCCACTGTTGTTTCATAGAGAAACTGGCTCTCATCTCCTTTCTTAATGTGTAACTTTACCATTCTATATGTTGTTTCTTCAGTAAAAGATGTAAATGAATTTCCTATAAATAAAACATACATGTACTATAATAGAAGAGCAACTTTTTCAAAGATAATAAGATAATAGATACATTATGTAATAGACAAAGTTGTGCTAAAAACTGGCTGCTGACTTTTTAATCATGCATATAATTGGTTTTTTTTAACTGCACTGTAAATAATAGTTTGTCTGCACCATGCATCAGTTGAGTAATTCACCAGATGGGGGGCTAAACTTAGCTGAATGTCAAACCACTGTTGTAAACTAGTACAGATATTGCCTTTGGCAGTCTTGAAAAGCTTATTGGCAGACTGGTAACAGCTTGTTTCCCCTCGTATCATAAGCTCTGTTTGGATAGAATTGGCTTCAGAATTTCAAGTGCTGATCTAGGGTCAAGCGCTAAAGATTCTCAAAAAGCTGTCAGAGAAGTGTTTGAATAGATGTATGGTCAGGTCATAAGACATATGTTTAAGTTTACAATAAATCCATTGGTTGTTGGTAGTATATTGATTGATAATAAAGTCATACATTTAAAGTCATGCAGTTAAGTTCCTAAAACATATATTAGCTTCATAAAAGAGGTAGGACACTGGGTTCCACAGAACAAATTTTTGTACAAGTTGTTATTGGTTTTGAACTAGCTGTCAGTAACCGTGAGTACTCTCAGATCTGTACTTAGTGTCTTTTTGTTGTTTTGATGTACAAGTACCCAGCCACATCCACTCTGGGTATTAGATGTATTGCTATTTGTATCCTTCTGATGTGTAGCCTTTTTCAACTGATTTTTATAATTTGTTCTTGTGTTGTTTTCTTACACCACTGTCTCGTGAACAGATTAGGGGAAGTGTTGAGTGCCCCCTAACATGTTCAACCTGCCACATACTATACATTTATGTGCATGTCCCAAGTCAGCCTGTTATTCAGTGGTTGAGGTTTGTTGCTGTGGTACATACATGTACAATGTATTTGTTTTTCATTCATTATTGTGCATAAATTAGGCTCTTAGTTTTTTCCTGTTTGAATTGTTTTACATTTGACATTCAGAGCCTTTAATAGCGGACTATGAGGTATCGGCTCTGCTCATTGTTAAAAGCTGTCAGTGACCTAATGTTGACTTGTTAATTAATTTCTGTGGTATTTGGTCTCTTGTGAACATTTTTTTTATTGGCAATCATACCACATCTTTTTTTTTTTATGTCTTATCGCAAGTTATCCTCCATTACCGGACATCACAAAGGTTCCTGTGAAATTTTGACATCACAATAGAAAATATCTGACGCCACTATGGAAAAGTGAATGTTATATGATGTCAAAAGACTTTAAGTTCAAGAGGAGCATTATTATGGAATTTACTGACCCCATATATACCGTATTACGTCATTAGCACACTATGTAACGAATTTATCTTACCGACTATTTTAACGTGTGAATTTTAGACTAGTGACCTATCAAAATGAGCAAGTCTTCAATACTGCTAGCATTAAGAAACTACTTCCATTGATACTACAAAAACAGATGCCAACAACAACAGCTTGTTAGGTTTAAATGTGTTTTATGAATTTATTCCCATCTTAATCATCAATTTCTTCGTCTGTTGAAACCTTTAAGATTTTTTCTCAGTACCGTTTTGTTTTTATAAAGGGACGTAACACCACTACTAACTGTGTATGAAATAAGCCCCGCCTCCCTTCTTACCTAATATGAAATATAAAGGGACGTAATACCACTACTAACCGTGTTACATCCGTGTATGAAATAAGCCCCGCCTCCCTACTTACCTAATATGAAATATACATGGTTTTCACGCGGACGCTTTTAACCAATCATATTCCTAGAAATGTATAGGAGGTAAGATAATACCATATATAAAGCACAGAATCGTCACATTATATTTTCAAATAGGCTAACCATATGGTATATTCTTAATCACAGGGGTTTGATTTTTTGACAGAGTTCGAATGGATACACCTTATCGCTATTTGTCCGCCATTACTGGATATCACACAGGTTCCCGTAAAATTTTGACGTCATAAAGCAAAATATCTGATGCCACAAGGGAAAAGTGATTGTTGTTGACGTCAAAAGTTCAAGCGGCCGGGTCAGCCAGGATTAGCGATAAGGTGTATAGTAAACCTGGCAAATTGTAACATTACTGAATTTTTCGTGGTTTGTAAATTGTATCAAACCCCTGTGTTCTTAATAGCACGAAAAACCCATGACTGCATGAGACGAGAATAATCAAGAATTATAATGTAAAGGATAAATAATGCTGTTTTTTTTCTTCATAAAAGCTGAATGTTATCCATACATAAAAAAATATATTTGTAAATAAATGGTGTTCTTGGACACTTTATTTTTTGAAGTGATTAATAAAAGTGGTTTATTTCAATCTTTTCAATAGCAAATGTATAAAAACTTACCAAACGATTGTCAAAACTGAATAGAATTTTCTGGACAAAAACAGATCCAAACAAGCACGTTGCCAGATGTAAACATTACAGGATCGCACTGACGGTTCTTCCGTTTCTATGGATCATAATGTAATGAATTTATTTAATCTTTATTCAAATTATTAACTGAATTATTTCATAGCAGTTTAAATTTTTTCAGTGTTGAATTATTTTCATTTTTTTTAATTTCATTTTCAAAAACAGTGCCGCAGTTGTAAACTTCCGGTGAAAATTGAAAGTAAGAAACCGAGAAAGAAGTCTGAGCAAAATCGAGCAAAATGACATTTCGACATTGAGACAAGAACTAACCAATTGAGAATAATCACCTTGCCTTTGGAATAATATCAGTTAAGGCAGTATGTGAACGATAACTATTTTAACTGATCTTATTTATTTATTTTTGTCTTTTTCAAGTGACGTGTTTCAACTTTCATGTGTTTTTAATGTAGAGGAACCATACTTTCATGATCATGTGTAGAAAAGATGTTCACTTTTTATACAGTGTCTATACTCCATCTGCCATAGCCTCACCGGACACAATTACGAACGATTTTTGAACTGTGATTAATATTTTTTTATGTAGACTACTTTTCTTGAATTGTTTATACCATAGAACTTAAGATGTATGAAGGCTTTCCATTTTGCATCATATTCCACATAAATTTTTATTCACGTTAGGATACTTTAGTAAGATTTGCGTGACCTCGTTTTACGGGTCAAGAGAGCCACATATGGACGCAATTCCGAACAGCACTAGATATCTTGAAGAAGAAATCAATGACAACAGTCTAGATTGATAAAGCATACATTAATCTTTATTTCAAACACATTTTCATAGGAAAATAAGATGCACAAGTTTGTTTTTTACTTCAATTACTTCAGCAGTAGTTGCAGACGAAATGTCGGACATGTGTAAAGGAAAGATTTCTTATTTTTTTGGTTTTTATGTAAGTTCCTCCTTCAAAGGAGCACTGAATTCAAGTTTATCAATTTCGGTGGTGTACTTATCATTCATCTGTGAATATTTTTTTATATAGGTCAACATTTCTTTCAGAGTTCTCTGCACTCGAATAAAATTAACATATTTTTTTTTACCATAAATATGGTCACAAGAGTCTAAAAAACGTCAATTGTGGGGTTATTAGGGCAAGATAAAAGGCATCACGCATATGAACAGGATCAGGAGATATTTTTCTTTCTATGTATTAACAATAGAAGGCAATATGCACTTACCTTTATTTTTTTTTTTTATGTAACTTGCAGGCCAGATTGCCGGTTCTTATAATATTTTCAGAATGATTTGTCATCGTCATCAACATTGACCAAGTGCACATAAATTGTATTATCATGGAAACAAGGGCATTTTAATAGGGTTTTTATTTATAAAAACATTTATTGATAAATACAAATGAATATGATCTCAGAGGGCAAACATTGGAAATCGTAATTGTGTCCAGTCGTAATTGCGTCCTGTGGGGCTAAGAAATTTTTTTGGGCACATATTTACACTGTAACCCTTCCCATAAATTGGCATAAACATTTGAATTCTTAAGTCACTTCGGCATCTGGTAAAATCCCCACCATGTACATGTACATGTACAAAATGTATAAATTATATTGTCACCAACTTAAAATATCTATATTATCACCACCAGAAGAAGTCATCACATTACTACTACTAGATCTCTTAAGATGGTCATAATGCCAATTATCGTCGGGCGTCAAACGTTCATTTTCGACAACAGTTAGCTTGATACATGTACATCAAAATCAGACAATTTTTTATCTTCACGAAGAAAGTGTACATTTTATCGTCATGCACCAAAAATTACTGTTAATGTCATTTGGCAAAATTTTCTTACCATTATAAGTCTTCAAAAGTACTCTCAAGATTCCAACATGGCAGGGCTTTCCATTGAAGCCGGTAGCCGGCGGAAATCCGCTGTTTACGGTGGCTTCAAGTGCCAGCTACTTCACTGACAAAAATATAAATTCAAAAAGAAAAAAAATCTTTTTCAAATGTTTACAGGCAGCCGAGAGACGTATGTCGCAAAGTCGCGGTCACGATAATCAAGGATGAAAAGTCAGTGTTTACCTTGGGCTAAATATAGTTCACATGAATTCAGGTCACTGATTGGTTGTCTATTTAAAGTTAGAATGCATCATTTCTTTTCAAAGATAACAAGAGAGATGTTCCAGTGGTCATTGAACAATAACAATTAAGAGAAATTCCGATGGTCATTAACTCGTTGGCTTTTAAAACGAAGACAATCCGATAGGATGACAATCTCATGTTATGGAATAATATCAGTCAAATTAAAGAAAGTGTAGAAGATCATATTTTTCAGAATCTGGAAAACGGTATCTTTTGAAGTTCATTTTTCAAAACCCACGTGGTGGGTCAAAAACGAAAGTAGAATATTGTCGACTCCACCTCAAATAAATAACATTTCTAATTTTCTAAATGATTTATGTATCCGACTTATTGAACAGTTTACAACAACAAAAAAGAGAAAATCAGAGGATATATATATCAATTTCTGTCAATGCTCGAGAAATAATTGTATGAATTAAATACGTGTAACAGTCTTAAGAGAGAAAAGAGGGGTCATTTGTTTACAAATGCATGTAGTTACATGTATGCAAAATAGATCGATCAAGATTTCTAACAAACCGAATTATTATATAAATAAAACTCCTTTATAAGTAAAAAACCAATGAAATTTCTTTGAGATTTTATTTCTTTCTTTAATTTCATACATAAAAAATGGTCATTTAAAAGATGAAATTAGGTGCCAGGAGATTGCGAGAATGCAGGATTTTGCTCTATTTATGCCAGAGCTTCTGGGGGCCTTCAGCGTCCCCCAGACCCCCTGCTGTAAGGCACCAAATCAACAGCTTGGTGGGTGTCTGGCTTCGCCGAACGCATGTAACAGCCACCTATAATTTGAATTGAGCCTTCTACTTCAATTTCAAGGGAAAGCCCTGACGTGGTCAAAATTTTTAATAATGGTGCCGCCAGCCTGGTGGTCTAGACTTTTAGAAAGTTGATTCTTCATCTTTGGGGACAGCTCTCATAAAATACACTTTAAGGGATTGTTTTGAAGTCCTCCACCATATAACATATATTGGGGGGACATATACTTGCCTCCCCATGCCGCTAAAGTTATATTTGCTTAAGAGCAACAAAAAAACATCTTCTTCCATAGCACTTTTATTTCAAAGAGACAGATAACATCACATGGCAAATATGCATCATCATCACAACTCTCACGACTTAACTACAAAACACATACGACCATACAATACATATAAACATAACATATATACATAACATTACGACCCACCTTTATACATGTAATTTAATTGAATGATCAAATAAGTTTGAAACTAATCGATGAATAAGCTTAATGAGCACCTTTAAGTTATAGCAAGCTTTAATTTCTTATGTCGATTAAATAAAACATACCGGTATTCATTATTATACGACCGCAAAAATTTTAATTTTTTTGGTCGTATATTGCTATCACGTTGGCGTCGTCGTCGTCGTCGTCGTCCGAATACTTTTAGTTTTCGCACTCTAACTTTAGTAAAAGTGAATAGAAATCAATGAAATTTTAACACAAGGTTTATGACCACAAAAGGAAGGTTGGGATTGATTTTGGGAGTTTTGGTCCCAACATTTTAGGAATTAGGGGACAAAAAGGGCCCAAATAAGCATTTTCTTGGTTTTCGCACTATAACTTTAGTTTAAGTGAATAGAAATCTATGAAATTTTGACACAAGGTTTATGACCACAAAAGGAAGGTTGGGATTGATTTTGGGAGTTTTGGTTCCAACAGTTTAGGAATTAAGGGCCAAAAAAGGGCCCAAATAAGCATTATTCTTGGTTTTCGCACAATAACTTTAGTATAAGTTAATAGAAATCAATGAAATTTTAACACAAGGTTTATGACCACAAAAGGAAGGTTGGGATTGATTTTTGGAGTTGAGGTCACAACAGTTTATGAATTAGGGGCCAAAAAGGGACCCAAATAAGCATTATTCTTGGTTTTCGCACAATAACTTTAGTATAAGTAAATAGAAATCTATGAAATTTAAACACAAGGTTTATGGCCATAAAAGGAAGGTTGGGTTTGATTTTGGGAGTTTTGGTCCTAACAGTTTAGGAATAAGGGGCCCAAAGGGTCCAAAATTGAACTTTGTGTGATTTCATCAAAAATTGAATAATTGGGGTTCTTTGATATGCCGAATCTAACTATATATGTAGATTCTTAATTTTTGGTCCCGTTTTCAAATTGGTCTACATTAAGGTCCAAAGGGTCCAAAATTAAACTTAGTTTGATTTTAACAAAAATTGAATCCTTGGGGTTCTTTGATATGCTGAATTTAAAAATGTACTTAGATTTTTAATTATTAGCCTAGTTTTCAAGTTGGTCCAAATGGGGGTCCAAAATTAAACTTTGTTTGATTTCATCAAAAATTGAATAAATGGGTTCTTTGATATGCCAAATCTAACTGTGTATGTAGATTCTTAATTTTTGGTCCAGTTTTCATATTGGTCTACGTTAAGGTCCAAAGGGTCCAAAATTAAACTAAGTTTGATTTCAACAAAAATTAAATTCTTGGGCTTATTTGATATGCTTTATCTAAATATGTACTTTGATTTTTGATTATGGGCCCAGTTTTCAAGTTGGTCCAAATCAGGATTCCATATCAAGTATTGTGCAATAGCAAGAAATTTTCAATTGCACAGTATTGCACAATAGCAAGAAATATCTAATTGCACAATATTGTGCAATAGCAATTAATTTTCAATTGGAGTTATCTTTCTTTGTATAGAATAGTAGTTGATAATATATGTTGGAAATTTGCCAGACATGACTATGATGTCATTTTCTATTTTTATTTGCCAATAACTTTATGTAAATAACTTCATTGGAAATTTGCCAATATAAAATGTTGCTGATGAAGCTTTTTTTCCTTATCTTATCTAAAATGTTTTTAGATAGTGTATGTTGGACATTTGCCAGACATGACTATGATGTCATTTTCTATTTTTATTTGCCAATAACTTTATGTAAATAACTTCATTGGAAATTTGCCAATATAAAATGTTTCTGATGAAGTTTTTTTTATTGTTTTATACAATAAACAATGTATATTCACTTTTACTACCAACCAATCTTTACCATTCAGTGATAACAAGCACTTTATTTTACATTTTAATATTTTATGATGTATTTAAAAGAGTAGTTATTGTTGCAAACTCCATTAGAAATTTGAATTGATATCAGTTTTGGAAAAAGGGAAACGGGGATGTGAAAAAAAAGGGGGGGGGGGTTTAAATTTTTCTCATTTCAGATTTCATAAATAAAAAGAAAATTTCTTCAAACATTTTTTTGAGAGGATTAATATTCAACAGCATAGTGAATTGCTCAAAGGCAAAAAAAAACTTTTAAGTTCATTAGACCACATTCATTCTGTGTCAGAAACCTATGCTGTGTCAACTATTTAATTTTAGATTTAAAAAGTTTGAAGAAGAAATCTTTAATTGATTTGTAAAATCTTGACATTTGTTTTGTGTAAAAAAAAACCATGTATTGTCAAAAATTTGATCACAATCCAAATTCAGAGCTGTATCACGCTTGAATGTTTTGTCCATACTTGCCCCAACTGTTCAGGGTTCGACCTCTGCGGTCGTATAAAGCTGCGCCCTGCGGAGCACCTGGTTTAATGTTGTGTTGAAATCAATGTTTGGTAACCAACTATATTTTATATATTTATATAATAGTGGGATTAAAAACAGAAATAGTCCAACAGTATTTTTTTTTTATTAAGGACTAAATGATTGGTCACTCAGTCATTAGATATTTCATGATAGTCAGGTTTCCATGACCATGCTAAATTGCAAGTCAATTGGTGGTGGTGGGGGGATACTAGAAGTAAGTCTTCACCCCCACATCTCTACCTCTGATCATTCTTTTTGCAGGAGACAATTTGATACATTCTTAAATCTAAAAAACTTCACATCAAAAGAGTTCATAATAATATTTAAACATCAATATATCATATGTTGATGAGAAATGAAAAAAGAAACCCAAAATATAAGATAAAATATCAAACACAAAGTCGAAAATGCTAAAATTGTAAATTTTAATTACAATTCCCAAACCATATAACTTTGTTCTAGTGCATATCAAAATTGACTGTATCAAAATCTTAAGGGAAAATTGGATTTTTTTCTGTATGGCATGTTCATTAACAAACATACAGGTACAGATTAATTTTTTTAACAGTTAAAACTGATCAAATTTAAAACACAGTAAGATAATCTAAATAAATGAACAAATTTTATTGCTCATTAACTATAAATTTCATATATACAGAGAAAATATATATACGAACAATTTCATTAAAAGAACTTCCTCAATTACACTTAGGTAGGATGTTTACATTTCAAAGGACACCTTATTGACCAAGGATTATACATTACATCCTTCTGATTATTATAACAGTTTGTTTTATCATGTTTGTTTTACCATGCTTAAGGGTATAAAATACAAATGTAAAAGTCTAAAAATATGTTAATATTGCATATCAATATTATAGGCTATGTTTTCAGTCAATGAATATTTGACACAACAGTGAATAGACCTAGTGGACTATTTATAAAATCATGAACAAAAGCATGGGTAAGTTATTTAGAAGTTTCTGATCACATTTAATTTTTGATTTTATTAAATTCTAATTTGAAGATTAATATACATGTACATGGTTTGTAAAAATCAGGCAATGCAGTATATATAGAAGAATTACTGAATATATATTAATGACAGGAAGAAATGTTCTATTAGGTCCCTCATACAAACGCATTTAAAGTTAATATTACTTTCTGTAGATATGTATAACAGAAAGGAGAGAAATACAGACCATTTCTGTCACATGATTTGTGGATATTTTATGAAAGATGATGATTTACCAGAACATGATGATGATGACGATTTTGAAGGAGAGGAAGAGGAAATGCAGTTCTTAAATTATCAGGAGATGAATGGCATTGGACAAGGGAAACAACTCTATGAAGGAAGAAAGATGAAAAGTTGTCAGGGTATGTTAATTTTTGAGTTTCATTTCAGTGCAGTTATGAGGCTACATTTCAATTCATAAGTAGTTTTTTCCCAATGTGTTGTTTTGTACCTTTAAGTTCTTGTCACACTTGTCATTTTTATCTACAAGAAAGGTACATGTTTTGCAAAGTTTATATAAAACAATAGGGTATATTCTGAATAAAAATTTATATAAAAGATTTTTCAGCATACTTGAGAATGACATTTTAAAATTAAAAAAGCTTGTTTTGTCAATAATTTTGTGGCTTGAAAACTTTGTAAGAAGGACAATTTTTTTTAAATTTAGGGTGGTTATGCTCTATGTGTAGAAACTTTTATAATTACTTGAAACTACATGTAAGGCATCATTACAATTTTAATTTAGTATATAATCTGTTACCCGATTAAATTTCTATACACGTTTGTCCTTTCATTAAATTTGATGTAAAAAATGCTTAGTATCTTTATTCTTTCAGGAATTTTAAAAGATCTTGACAGACCTAACATAAGCAACAAAGTTGCAGCTCCATTTCACTTCATAGATCCATGGTGGAAAATTTCTATACTACGCACAAGGTTTTTAACTGGAGATAAACGTACAAGATATCCTAAAGATGGTACCAGTTTGACATACCAGATCAGGCAGGATGATAAAGTAGTCAGAGATAAACTAGTCAACATGTTTCTCACCAAAACATTAAGTAAAGCAGAAGAGAGACAAGAAAACGGACAAAATGGCAATGATTCATATATTTACATTGATGAATTTTTGCAATATCTAGAGTAAGTTTCCATGTAGAATGATATTTAACAAAGAAATAGTGCAAACTTTTTTCATTTCATGAACTATTGTCAAAGTTTTTCCCCCTTGTGCTTGTATAAACAGTGCCAAAGGTCTTGAACACTGATCTTACATTAGGCAGTTTCTATAAATGTTATGTGTTGGATATTATTCAATGAGTCTGCAACCCTGTAAGACAAAAATCTAAAGACAGAAGTCTTCAGAACGTTGAACAACAAAGATGTGTTGATACACTATGTTTATCTTTGTTTAAGATTGAAGAAATTGCATATTTATTGATGCTTTGTTAGAATGGGTAATCATATAAACTACACTATTTTTCTTTATTAACAATTTCAACTATTTTTTTAAAATTTTGTTTTTAATAGACTTTTTTTTCACAAATTTTGAACGACAAAAAGGGGTGCATACTATACATGGCTGAATATGGTACTTGGAGTTGCATATGCGATTAAGTGCATTTGGTTTTTCTTTACATTCTGTTTTGGTTAAGGTCAATGTTTGGTAAACAACAGATTAAGGTAAAGAACAAATAGAACCAGCATAATATGATGAGATGTATGTTAATTGTAAAAATTATTTCAGACATAGTGGAAATAACAGAAGATTGAAATTTGAACACCTTGAAGAGTTGATAAAGGAATTTGATAACTTTCTGCCAGAAGATAATAAGATTTCATCAGAAAATGTAATGAGAGCATTGAATACAACTGGTAGGTTTTATTATGTAAAGATTGCATTTCATGCAATCAAAACCTTATGGGACTGACTTGATATCTAAATGTTCCAAGGCTGATCACTACCTTTTTTGATACACAAAATATAGTGCATTGATCATAACATTCTATACATACTAACCATGAACATTTCCAGAAATTTATTGATGTAATATATGCTCAGATTTTCAAGGCACAAAATGATGTTTCACTTGTTAAGAATATTACATAAATTATGTCATTGTCAACCTCTTCTTTAAAAAATGGAGTTATCTTCCTTTGTCTAGAATAGCTGTTAAATCAACAACAACCAATGCAATATTTAATTTTACTACCCACTGATAAATTGAAGCAATCTTTACTGTTCAGTGCTTTCAAGCACTTTGATTACAATAAGTCAAGGAATATTAATTTTTTTATCAATCTGCAAGAACTTTTAAGTACATGATACCATATTTGGTTTTGTAAAGACACATGTTGAAAAAGAGGGAAAATGCAATTATTCAATTAATCAAAGAACAGTCTCTTCATTCCTTGTTACGATTGATAGAAAGTCTATAGACTTTGTTGAATAATAAGCCAATTTTCATAACCCATGATTTCATGTGGAACAACAAAGAGTAAATTTAGATATATGTTTTTAAAAACCTAGTTTATATATATGTGTAGAGCTATAACATTCAACCATACAACCTGTGCATCTTACTTATCTTTTTAAGAAGGAAACTATGCTTGCGTCAATAAAACAGACAAAGAATTATCTCCTATTTGGAAGGTTATTCTTCTTCAAAAAAATTACAAAAGTGTTTAAATTACTGATGTATCTGTATTCCAGTTTTTGAGCATTTAAATATGCTGGTATTAGACAAATTCCTTTATTTAGATTTTTTTTTTACCAAATCATTTAATTTTGCTTGTTGGTACTGTATGAAAATATAATTCGAGAAATTTATTTTTTCAGAATGGGCATGTATATCAAAGGCTTTGAAATATCCCAAGTTAGTATCTCATTTGTCACAGTTGCTACCCATGCAGTTCAAAGCCATTATGGAGAACCCTGAAAATGAAAGTCTTGTTAAAGACCTCAGCAAGGCTTTAGACCTCAAACCATGGGTTTTTGGATTTAAAAAGGTTCGTATGAATCCCCAAAAAGACATTGCTGCACATATCATACTAAAAATTTACTTTTATTAAATATTGTTGTTTTCTTAAAATTAATAGACTGAATACTGCTTTTTTTCAAAACAACAAATGTTTATCCATTACTCATGACTCATGTATAAACTTTTAATGTTGTCCATGTCTTCATTGAGGTCATCCATTTGTAAACTTTTTTTGGGGTTTAGGTGCTGATAAATAAAAATAACACTATAAATTTTGTCTTCTTCAGAAAAACTCGAACCTAATCATTTGAAAGCCATTTATAAATTCATAAAAAAAAGTGATAATGATATGCCTTACCAGGGTTTCCCCTTGGTCAATTTTTTTTTTCGCCACCTCTTTCGCCACTTTATTATCTTTTTCGCCAAGTAATATGAATATTTTTTTTCGTTTAAAATTTTCCTTTTCTATCCCCCCCCCAAACACACACCTACATAAGATCAGTTTGCCCCATTGTTGTAACTTATCTTAGAGTATTCATTGTAATTAATGAATAAACACTAAACATTTACTTTTAAAAAGAAGAACTTTATTTTTAACTTAGAAGGGGGAAAATTGATTATATTTTGAACAACTTTTCTTACTTAAATAATAAAGAAGATAAAAGTCCCAGAATATAACAAAATTCTTGGACATGTTTTGACCATACTAGAAAGATGTACAGTTCTTTGGGAAAGTTTCTTCAAAATAAAAATATGTGCCCTTTTTGTACTAAGAAGTGGTTTTTACAACAAAACAAAAGTTTTTATCACTTAAAATTGATCCCTCATTTAAGGTGTAGTCATTACATTGAAGGGTTACTCTCATTTGAGGGGTTGTTCTCAACCTTTTGAATAGATTTCTTCATAACGACAGTTTTCTTTTCTAGACCATCGTAAATGAAAAAGTTGAGAAGTAAAACTATGCTTGAAACACGTGAATCACTGAAACGACCCTCTGAAATCAATTATCTATATCAAAGTCAAAGGATAAAGTTTTAAATCAGATTTTTCTTGCTTCTGAACATTTTTCGTCATCACAACAGTTTTCTTTTCTTGACTATCATTAAAAGAAGGAGAGGAGACGTCAAAAGTTTGCTTCAAAAACGTGCGTCGCAAAGTGGTTAATAAATCATTTATGTGATAAGTGACAGATGCCATTTAACCATATCATTTTGTCATAGAATACAATGTACAATCAACACCTTTATTAATTAGTCCTTTGTTGTCAATAGCTATAAATTGCAATCAGCTGATTATTGATTTTCTGTCAAAATCTTAATGAGTTCAAGGTGAATTCCGAGTATTTTCTGATCAGATAAAGTCTGAGAAACCCGAAAAAAAGTAAATAAACAAGATGGAGGAAAATAAATCGTTATATATATTTCTTTCGCCAAATTCTTTCGCCAATGACAAATTTTAATCTCCACATTTATTATTTTTTCGCAAATTGCAAAAATGGCGACCGCCTGCGGAAACCCTGCCTTACTTAATGGAAAATCTTTTTATTTTCTGTTGACTAATTTTCAGTTGCTGAACAAAGATTATGATTTGGTAGGATGTGAGGCTGCTTTGATGTCAATACAAAGAGCTGGTCTGTTTGATGACCTAGACCAAGTAAATAAAGAAGCGCTGATTATCTACGACTTTTTGAAGACTGACTCCAGACAAAATGGCCATACACAGATTTCATTGGCCAAATTGAAAATGAAAATGGAAAATGAGTGTAGAGTGTTTGATGAAGCACTGAAATTCTTAAAAAGGCACAAAATAACGAAGGAAGTTGAAATAGACAATGATATGAAAGTTTGTTTACAACAGCTGTATAATTATGAACGAAAAATAACAGAAGGAATTAATACTCTGTATAAAAAGCAGTTAGAAGATCCATGGGAACTTGATGTTGATCTTGAAAGGTTTGTTATTGTAGATGACTAGGTTTTCAATAAAACAATGATCATATGATATGACCAATGATCACTGTACATGTATATAATACATAAGAATATATCCATATAATATTATAAAAAGAGGGATGAACATATAAGGCATTAATATTTTGACAAACTCGAGAAAACACATTTCTATTGCTGTTCTTTATTTAGAGAGTAACTGGAATATCATTTCCAGTGATATTTAAAATCCAAACCATGAAGGAATATCAGGAACTTTTAGCATTGACTAAACTTTTGCGTATTTTTTTCTTACAAACATTGACTGTGTATGCATACAGTAGACCTAAAAAACTACATTTGTTTTAAAGCTTACATATATTTTAAATCGTGTTACATTGCATTGAAAGTTAATAGTAATTGTTAAAATTATGTTCATTTTTTCCCCTAAGAACAAGAAGAGTGATTTTGCACTCTGAATTTAAATTTGCAATCCTAAAAAAAATTATATTTACTTTTTTATGTCAATTGATTAATCGATTCAGAATGATTACATTTATCTATATTTGTTTAGGGGCCAGTTGAAGGACGCCTCCGGGTGCGGGAATTTCTCGCTACATTGAAGACCTGTTGGTGACCTTCTGCTGTTGTTTTTTTCTATGGTCGGGTTGTTGTCTCTTTGGCACATTCCCCATTTCCATTCTCAATTTTATCTGTCTGTTTTCAGTGAAGAATTTGAGAGAGTACGAGGAGACAAAGAGCAATTGGAAGCAGCTAAGATGTTATTAAAGTATCCTATAGTTGTCATATCAGGGAAAGGAGGTTGTGGTAAAACAACTGTTGTCACTAAAGTTATGTCTTTACAAAAGTAAGTAGAACATGTGTTGATGAAATTGGATGTACTTGTAAATACTGTAAACCAACTAAATTTCGCAATTTTCGCGAGTAGAAAAATAACGCGAAATTAAATCTTAGCGAAAATGTATAACTTCGATCTTTCCCTATCAAACTACATCAAGTAAATAAGAAAATCGCGAAATTAAATCGACATGAAATTGACTAGATGGGGATATACGTGAAATAAAGTATCCGCGAAAATAAGTTGGTTTACAGTATATGGGCGAAAATTTATATTTTAAAAAATCTGGGAAGTAACTTGTTCTGTGTAGGCAGTTTTGTAGACATTGTTAAGGAATATGAAATTGTGAAATTTTTCAGGATTTGGTATTATTTATTTGTTAGTACATTTGTACATTCTTGTGAAAGTCCATGTCAAGGATTTATTCCAATTATAAAATCTTGATTCTAACAATAATATATTGTCTCTAAATACTATGCTTGACAAGAAAAGTAAAAGCTGAACGTTGCATTTTACACAATTGACCCACCCAGGTGGCTGATCTAGGGGGTTCTGGGGGTTGGGACCACATCCCCCCTCCTCCTTTTTTTTTTGACGATCAATGCATTTAAATGGGAACATATGATTGGAACCCCCCTCTTTATTCTAGATTGGGAAGTCCACTTTTAAGAATGGCAGGATCTGCCCCTGCTACCCCTACACTGTTCTTACCTGAAAATATCATAAAAGGGTGTGATATTTTTGGTCTAAATTGTGGCAAACATTTTAAAATGACAAATTAAACAAAAAAACAGTCTCCTAATGTTTGCATTTTTTAAAAGTTTTGTAGTCCTTGATATTGATTTTGATTATCATTACTATTTTACAGAGAGAAAGAAAAAGATAAAAATGAAGATTTGGATGAAGAAAAAAAGAAGGAAGAATGGGAAGAAGAAATGTCACAAATAGATGGAAGGGATGAAATTGACTTAAATGACTATAAATACTCTCAGAAAACTAGAGACAACATCAATGATTCTGATTTTCCTGAATCTGAGATGTTCTCTAGCCCTGCAGATAGGGTACCAGATTCTGAAATTTTATGTAGCCCTGAAGATGGCACAGCAGAACCACAGGAAGAAGATCCTAGGGACAGTTCTGAACCTATCATCATATATACTGCTCCAACAGGCAAAGCTGCTAATTTACTGGGTAGACGAGCCAATACAAATGGTTTTACTTTACATCAGATAATATGGAGCTATAAGTTTTACGTAACACAGAAAGATCCAGACGCTAAGTGGAAATTCAGGCATGTAAAGACACTTGTTGTTGATGAATGCAGTATGGTGGCTGTGTCTACTTTTTCAACCCTTCTTACAACACTGATGGAAAATTCAAAACTACGGAAAATTGTTCTCCTAGGTGATGTCCGACAGTTGCCTTCCATTGAACCTGGAAATCTCCTGGCTGACATTTTTAAATCAACGTATCCTATAAAATCTGCTATTGAACTGAAGACAAATCACAGAGCTGAATCAAACCTTATCATACAAAATGCCACATACATATCTGAGAAGAGATACCCAATATTTTCCTCAGAACATAACTTTGCATTACATGAAGTTCCTAAAGAGGGTAACGATATGCATGATGTAGGTAAGGTATATTAATTATAGAAATAAATACATATTTTCTTTAATTAAAAATTGAACTCAAGTTAAGTTATCTAAGTGAAACAACTTTTTTGTAATTTATATTTGAAAATTAGGAGATGTAGTATGATTGCCATTGGGACAATTTTCAACCAGTTATCAAAAGAGGAAGTTCTACAAATCTATTGATCACTGTATAGCCTTGAAACAATGAGAAAATACATGTACCATATAGAATATTAAGCTATTTTAAAATAGGCACAGCATGCCATGATATATACATTTATCACTATATCAATATATTTCTCTACAGGAAAAGATTTTCAAAGCATGGGCTTGCAAAGTGAAAGTACAACTTACTACAGTTGAGAAATGCAGTGCCAGAATCTATTTCTCTTAATATATTACATTACATGTTGACAAACTTTAACAATTTTTTCTTGTGATTGCAAAACAATTACTGAATAAGTACTGACATTGTAATTCATGGTCACCTATTTTAATACTGTCCTTAAAGTAATATCAGGTAACAGTAAGAGAAAACATCATGATTGAATTATGAACAAAGAAGATCTTAGAATTCATCAACTGCAGATAATTCATATCAAACAATTTACAACTGGTCAATAGAATGAATAAGCCAATTGTGTAAGAAATATATAGAATCCATGTTGTATAGTTAACTTGATTTATTTTAATTTGAGAAATTTGTTTGTGTCTTAAAAGAGGGAAATATTACACTAGTCATTTTTATGGCCCTTTATAGCCTGCTTTTCGGTGTGTGTGAGCCAAGGCTCCATATGCATGTTGAAGACCGTACTATGACCTGAAATGGTTTACTTTTACAAATTATGACGGAGAGTTGTATCATGGCACTCATACCACATCTTCAGTTTGTTCATCTATATAAAATAAAAGAAAATTGTCTACGAGCACCTGTTTATCTTTACTACTGCAGTTACAATCTATTATTTCATTTTTCAGTTGTACAAAGAATGTTGAAAGATGAACCCACTCTTCAAGACCACACCAGATCTCAGTTTATTACATTTACTAAGTAAGAATTATTTTTATGCCCCACCTACGATAGTAGAGGGGCATTATGTTTTCTGGTCTGTGCGTCCGTCCGTCCTTCCGTCCGTTCGTTCAGGTTAAAGTTTTTGGTCAAGGTAGTTTTTGATGAAGTTGAAGTCCAATCAACTTCAAACTTAGTACACATGTTCCCTATGATATGATCTTTCTAATTTAATTGCCAAATTAGACTTTTGACCCCAATTTCACGGTCCAATGAACATAGAAAATAATAGTGCAAGTTTCAGGTTAAAGTTTTTGGTCAAGGTAGTTTTTGATGAAGTTGAAGTCCAATCAACTTCAAACTTAGTACACATGTTCCCTATGATATGATCTTTCTAATTTAATTGCCAAATTAGAGTTTGACCCAAATTTCACGGTCTACTGAACATAGAAAATGATAATGTGAGTGGGGCATCCGTGTACTATGGACACCTTCTTGTTAAATAATGAATAATATACAGCTTATTTTTTTAAATATCATCATGTCTATAGTCATCATCTTTCATTAGAATCATCATTTTCACTGAATTAAATATGTATACACTTGTTATCCTCTCGTTTGATGTGTTTGAGCTTTTGATTTTGCCATTTGTATAGGGACTTTCAGTTTTGAATTTTCCTTGGAGTTCAGTATTTATGTTATTTAACTTTTTACATAAAAACTCATTTAGAATGATTGTGTAAAAAAATACAGTGAACACAAATAACATGTGTTATCTTAATCAACTGTCGATACTGTATTGTGTGTGGACTAATAAGCTTATTTTATTTTACAGTAAATATTGCGAGATGATTAATGAACATGCATGCAAAAAGTACAACAATCATACCACAAGGAATCACAAAAATAAACTAGACTTCCGAATTGGTGATAAGATTTGTCTGAAGAAGAATGGTATGGTTGTGGTATACGAGGATGATGGGAATGGTAAAATAGATGTTAAATATTTAGAGGGAGACCTAGAACCAGAACAAGCAGCAGATGCAATGGAGATAACTCTAATGTCACAAACACTGGATGGGTTAGTTTAGCTTTATTCATTCTGGTTAGGATGTCTGACATTTTTGTTTCATTGTTGCATTATGGGAAATGGTTGTTATGATTCTAAAATGGTTTACATATATTTTTCTTTTTTTTTTTTTAATAAGGGAAAGGGTGAGGTGAAAGAAATTGGGAGGGTGGGGGGTAAAATTTTACTCATTTCAGATTTCAGAAATTAAAAGAATTTTTCTTCAAATATTTTTTTTGTGGGAATTAATATTCAAAAGCATAGTGTTGCTCAAAAGCAAAAAAAAATTCATAAGACCACATTCATTCTGTGTCTTTTTCTATTATTTAAGACAGCACAAGCATATCAATATTTGTGTGAGGATTTTGTCACAGAGAAACCAAAGTATTTTTTTGCATGCTATTGTTATTATGATTGTTGAACAGTCGACAAGAATAAGAGAACAATCAATACTTCAGATTTCATTATTTTTATGCCCCACCTACGATAGTAAAGGAGCATTATGTTTTCTGGTCTATGGCTCCGTTCTTCCGTCCGTCCGTCTGTGGTTCCATTCATCCGTCCAGGTTAAAGTTTTTGGTCAAGGTAGTTTTTGATGAAGCTGAAGTCCAATCAACTTGAAACTTAGTACACTTGTTGCTTATGAGATGATCTTTCTAATTTTTAAGCCAAATTAGACTTTTGACCCCAATTTCACGGTCCACTGAACATGGAAAATGAAAGTGGGAGTTTCAGGTTAAAGTTTTTGGTCAAGGTAGTTTTTGATGAAGCTGAAGTCCAATCAACTTGAAACTTAGTACACTTGTTGCTTATGATATGATCTTTCTAATTTTAATGCCAAATTAGATAATTACCCAATTTCACGGTCCATGGAACATGGAAAAGGATAGTGCGAGTGGGGCATCCATGTACTTTGGACACATTCTTGTTACATACAGAAAAAGCTGTCAAAATTTAGAATGAATTTTTTTTGCAAACACTTTCCTGTTGCATCTAGCAAAGATAAAAAAAAAATCCCCAGAAAAGAAAAAATTAAATAGATTTAAAAGATAAACCTTCACACAAAAACTCTTTTTATTGTTTAGAATAGAATTATTGAAATTAGATAGAATTTTGTAAAAGTCTTTCAATGAGAGGGTTAGCAAAGTTGGAATTCAAAAATCCTTTACAAAATCACATTTAATCTTAAAATTATGTTATTTAATTGCTTATTAATCATATATATACTCAAAAAATTTAAAAGCATCATTTTTTGTCTGACTCTTGAGTTACTGTTTGAAGTTTGCATTGTGTGTTTCATAAATAAATAATTTTTAGACTTTTTTTTTTCTACTTATCTGAATCATTCACCCTTTTGTGTATACGTTTTAGAACAAGTCTATGTGAAACAATGAATGCAACAAATACAACAATGAATCCAGAAAGAAATGAAGCAAGCAAGAAACAGAAGAAGAAGAAGACTGCTGCCACCATCAGACTTTGCAACGGAGAAATTTACTTCATTAAAGCTGTATGTGCATTTGAATGATTGATATCTGTTTGATAAAATTTTCAGCATGAGATCAAGTTAACCCTTTCCTTCATAATGATGCCTTTTGATGCTTCTGACTTCGAAATATCTGTATCAGACCTTATAAAATCTGTATTCAATATAAAAAGGATATTCATAAGAATGTATGATTGGAATTTCATTGATGTAATATTTGTTTTCACAATGCATTAATAAGTTAAACGTGCTGATTTTCAGCATTTTATTGAAAAATCCCATGCGAATCAAGTATGTAAAATAAAAATTTCCATGGAGGAAAGGGTTAAAGAATATGAACCATACAAGTGTAGAATCAGCACTTTGCTCTGACTGGGAAGGAGGGTGGAAAAAAGGAATCCGGGATAGTAGAGAAATTGAACTTTTGAATTTAGAGAATATGAACCATACCAGCTTTAATCAGCACTCTGACTGGGATGGAGGGTGGGAAAAGGGAATCTGGAAAAAGGCAGAAATTGAACTATTGATCGGTTCACTAGAAGACTCTTCACAAAGTTCACATGTGCTGATAGCATGATGCTCAACACTAGCAATAAGATAAGCACAACCAAGGTCCATTCTGACCATACTTGGCTGCATATCTTTATACAGCCCAAAAGATGTCCCCTCACCATGGACCTTACTGTCAGAAGGGATTATTCATGTTACTGTATTTCTATAACTAAGTTTCCATTGGAATTATGTGGTTTGAAGTGAAAAAATTTCACTGGGTCTTTCCTTAACATCAAGGAAATTTCATTTTATTTGTATTTGTATTTGTTGATTACTGTTATTTTTCAATATAAATATTGATATAAAAATAAGGAAATGTGATATGATTGCCAATGAGATAATTATGGGCCAGTGTTCAAATGACATGGCAGTAATCCATTTAAGGTAACTTCAATAATGAGAAAAACTCACACTGAATAATCAGCTATAAAATACCCTGACATGAAAAACATGAACAATTCAAACAAGATAACTGACAGCCTAATTTAGAAACATATTGTTTACAAAATATGAAAGCTTGACATTAATAGCAGTTTGAATGGAAATCACTGTTATGCAGGAAAGTTTCTACAGCACAATATCATATGTTACCCTCCTCATTAAGGATTTATAAAAAAAATCAAAATAGCCATACTTGTATGAAAAGGACAGTTATATGAATAGAGAAGTTGATACTGTATAAATGATTGTTTTTTTCTTTATCAGGAAGTCAATAGTGTGAGCAACAGAGGAAGAGCAGATAGATTTTTAAAATTTTCTGATGAAGATCGTGAATGTCCTAGGGAATTGTGGGTAAATTACAGAGAAGTCATGCAGAAGTGCAAAATGAAACATTCCTGGGCTCGTACTATTCATACGTTTCAGGTAGGTAAAAAAGGTAGCACCATAGATTGTTTATGCCACTATTGAAACTTGGTTCCATTTATAAACCAATTACCTTGAAAGTGATAAACGCTAATTGAGTGCACCAGTTAGGAGGTGAGTTAAAATTGATTTACATGAAGAAAAACTAGAATTTTATACAAAAAATAAGGCAAATTGATGCACACATTTAATTATGAGATATCTGAACAACATGCTCATCATTGAAGCTGTATGGTGACTTAATTATACTGTGAATTCATTTATTTTCGTGGGAACCTTTTTTCTGGGATTGAGGAAAACTTGCATATTAGTTGATATTTTAATTCATGGTTTTGACAAAGTCTGCAAACATTCCTTTAGAAAATTTGCAGCAATTCAGTGAACATTTAAATTCGTGGTTCCCCTGTACCCATAAAATCCAGGAAAATAAGTATCCAAGGAATATTAATGAATCCACAAAACTGAGAAGTTGCTTTCATCTACTTCATTTGACTCTGATGGACAATCAAACCACATCTTCTTATTTATATAACTATTATAGATAAGCATAACAATCCATAAATTTTATGTATTTGCATTTATTTTCATATCAAATAATTGAAATACTACATAATTAAGATTGTTTTAATTGATGCAGGTGAAATAATTATTAGATTCCCAAGTGACAGTTATAAGTATGCCATTATTATTTTTTATCAAACATTATCAGAAATTAATAATCAAAGAAAAATATTTGACAGTTTATTTTGACTACATCTATTTATTTTTTGCTCAATTTCATTAAATTTGAATAATACTAATGTGACCCTCACCCCACCCACAGTAAAAAAAAACTTGTTGGAAATGTTTAAAAAAAAAACACAAAAAAAAACATCTGGTTAAAAGTGTTTAAAAAAAAAAACCACCACCTTACCTTAGTGAAAAAGGAGGACACTGACTTAGCCTCTCTTTGAATTTCTTTATGTAGGGATCTGAATGTGAGACATTAGTATATGTACTGGGGTTCAATCAGTATCAAAACTGGCAGCATGTGTATACTGCTGTAACAAGGGGAAAGAAAGCCGTCCATATTGAAGGAACAAAATATCATCTACAAAAAGCTATACAGAAAGACCCAGAGAGAAGGAATACAACTTTATACCATCAGCTACATAACATGTTACCAGTAAGTATAAATGCTCCTTGTAGGACATATAACATTACTTTTCCCCGTTTGTTCTAACATACATTACCAGTCAGTCAAATATTACCTACCAGGTATTCTCTTAAGATACACTTGTTCCCAGTAAGAAAAAATGATCTTTGTTGGATGAAGAAAATTCATTTTCCCTTTTTTCAGACATATACCGGTAATACCTATAAGTTGAACAGTACTGATGTCTGAATACTGAAGACATATTACCAATAAGTATAACAGAACCTCTCAATTGAGTACATAATATAACAATACCTCTCCATTCAAGACAAAGTATAAAAATACCACTCCAGTAAAGATATAGTATAACAGTTCTTCTTTAATTCTTTAATTCTCACTCAATTTATCCCATTCATGACCTGTTGATTATTTTTATTATGTGTAGTTCATTTGATCTCAATTCTTTATTGGTCAAAATTTATTTACGAGTTCAGATTTCCTTGCTTTCCTCTGAAATTCCTTTTTTGACGTCATGAAAAAATGTGACCATGCCTGATGACCTCATGTAGAAATACATCCTTTTGCAGGTCATTTGAAAAGAAGGATAAATGTTGTTTGCATATCGTATAAAAATCATTAGAGAAACTGATTCAACCACCAAATCTTGTGCTTGCATTTTAAATGTGTAAACTTAATTGTCATGAGTGGATAAATATCGTATCACACTCGAGGCAGTGGTAGAATCTATATTTCACCATTGAGAACAAATTGCCCGTTAGTTGAAATGTTTCTCTCCTGAGACTACACTTGTTACCAGTTGGAATAACATGTGCACACTATGGAGATTAAATTGTACAACATGAGCCTTCGTTGGATATTATTTAGTACAACTACAACAGTATTAATTTAGAGATGAAACATATTTCAAATAAGTACAAAGTTGCCTCTCTCATGGAAACACGTGTTTTTATGATAAAGTGTAATCTGCCTAATTCTACATCTGATTATTTCAACATCTTGCTTTAACCGACACATTTTCATGGTCCCAAAATTTGAATATCCTTGCAGAAAAAAAACCTGAGTTTATTAACACCTTGCTGTATTTGACTTTTTTTCTGGTACCCCTAGTGTTTCAGAAAAGACAGGTTACACTGTAACTTAGAACATTGACTATGCTTATCTCTATTCAAAGAATGTCTTTTGCAGGTGGAGGAAATTTTAGATGAATTGGTTTCAAAGGAGGAAGGCCCTAATGAACCAAAGTTCACAGTTTTGAAAGACAAGGAAAATGCATATGCAGGACCTAGCTCATCATTCAATAGCAGTAGAATAAAACTATCTACATCAACACCTATGTGTCAAAGAAATGGACTCCAAATCTTCCTAAAGAAGCCACATTTAGATAGTATCATGGATTCTGGTGATGTGGCACCGCAGTCACCACTGTCTGACAGTCAGTGGTCTGATTATGGAGATGATACTTACATTGAAGCAACCCAAGAAAGCAAAAAATGTCCTGATAATCAAAATGACATAAGTGGTACTGAAAATGACAATAGTTTCGATCTGATGGATTCCTTAGACATGACAGAAAATTCTGAAATAAATGGTGACTTGACTGCTGCCTGTGACATGTTAGAAGCCTCCATGGCTCAGAACAGTCAAATAACATCAGTCAAATCACAAGTTCATAGTACAGAACTTCAAGCCTCTTTTTCAAACTATCAAACAAAGAGTTCTAAAAAGGGGAGTAATTCATCTGCAGATTCTTTTAGTATTGATGAGTTTGACAGTTTTTCAGAATCACCAAAAAAGAAATATAAAAAAGTAGAAGATTTGTTTACAACACCAAAGAAACAAAAGCCAACAAAACCAGAACCAGAAGTATCACCAACAAGAAAGATGTTGACTCAGCTTCAATTTAAATGAGTTGTATCAATAATGTCAAATGGTACTATATTTTAAATTCTGTGAAAAAGAACATTGCCAACCTTTTGTTATCTGCCTATTGGTGTAAAGCATCCTGTAGAATTTGTACAGTTGTTTTCTCTAAATTAATGTTGGTGGCCTTTGGCTGTTGTCTGCTCTATGGTCGGGTTGTTGTGTCTTTGACACATTCCCCATTTCCATTCTCAATTTTAATATCTAAACAAATATATCTGATGTTTGGTTAACTAAGGTATTGAACATCTGTAGAACATATAATTTGAAACCATTCTAGTCTATTCATAGTAACTACTAACTACTATGTGTTGAATGATATGCAAGTAAGGTTATAATATACTACAAATGATTTTTATACGACCGCAAAATTTGAAAAAATTTTCGTCGTATATTGCTATCACGTTGGCGTCGTCGTCTGCGTCTTCGTCGTCGTCCGAATACTTTTAGTTTTCGCACTCTAACTTTAGTAAAAGTGAATGGAAATCTATGAAATTTTAACACAAGGTTTATGACCACAAAAGGAAGGTTGGTATTGATTTTGGGAGTTTTGGTCCCAACATTTTAGGAATTAGGGGCCAAAAAGGGCGCAACTAAGCATTTTCTTGGTTTTCGCACTATAACTTTAGTTTAAGTTAATAGAAATCTATGAAATTTTGACACAAGGTTTATGACCACAAAAGAACGGTTGGGATTGATTTTGGGAGTTTTGGTTTCAACAGTTTAGGAATTAGGGGCCAAAAAAGGGCCCAAATAAGCATTATTCTTGGTTTTCGCACAATAACTTTAGTTTAAGTAAATAGAAATCAATGAAATTTAAACACAATGTTAATGACTACAAAAGGAAGGTTGGTATTGATTTTGGGAGTTTAGGTCCCAACAGTTTAGGAATTAGAGGCCAAAAAGGGACCCAAATAAGCATTTTTCTTGGTTTTCGCACCATAACGTTAGTATAAGTAAATAGAAATCTATGAAATTTAAACACAAGGTTTATGACCATAAAAGGAAGGTTGGTATTGATTTTGGGAGTTTTGGTCCCAACAGAATAAGGGGCCCAAAGGGTCCAAAATTAAACTTTGTTTGATTTCATCAAAATTGAATAATTGGGGTTCTTTGATATGCCGAATCCAACTGTCATGACTGTGTATGTAGATTCTTAACTTTTGGTCCCGTTTTCAAATTGGTCTACATTAAGGTCCAAAGGGTCCAAAATTAAACTTAGTTTGATTTTGACAAAAAATGAATCAGTTAGGTTCTTTGATATGCTGAATCTAAAAATGTACTTAGATTCTTGATTATTGGCCCAGTTTTCAAGTTGGTCCAAATCGGGGTCCAAAATTAAACTTTGTTTGATTTCATCAAAAATTGAATAAATGGGGCTCTTTGATATACCAAATCTAACTGTGTATGTAGATTCTTCATTTTTGGTCCTGTTTTCAAATTGGTCTACACTAAAGTCCAAAGGGTCCAAAATTAAACTTAGACTGATTTTAACAAAAAATGAAATCTTGGGGTTCTTTGATATGCTGAATCCAAAAATGTACTTAGATCTTTTATTATGGGCCCAGTTTTCAAGTTGGTCCAAATCAGGATCTAAAATTATTATATTAAGTATTGTGCAATAGCAAGTCTTTTCAATTGCACAATATTGTGAAATAGCAAATTTTTTTTTAATTAGAGTTATCTTTCTTTGTCCAGAATAGTAAGCAAGAAATATCTAATTGCAAAATATTGTGCAATAGCAAGATTTTTTTTAATTGGAGTTATCTTTCTTTGTCCAGAATCAACTTTAATCTTTGTTATATACAATATACAATGTATATTCACTTTTTACTACCAACTGATAAATTAAAATAATCTTTACCATTCAGTGATAACAAGCAGTTTTTTTACATCTTAATATTTTATGATGTATTTAAATGAGTAGTTATTGTTGCAAACTCCATTAGAAATTTTATTTGAGATTAGTTTTGGAATAAGGGATTGGGGGATGTGATTAAAAAAATTGGGTTCAATTTTTCTCATTTGAAATTTCATAAATAAAAAAGAAAATATCTTCAAACATTTTTTTGAGAGGATTAATATTCAACAGCATAGTGAATTGCTCTAAGAGAAAACAAAAATTTTAAGTTCATTAGAACACATTCATTCTGTGTCAGGTACCTATGCTGTGTCAACTATTTAATCACAATCCAAATTTAGAGCTGAATCCAGCTTGAATGTTGTGTCCATACTTGCCCCAACTGTCAGGGTTCAACCTCTGCGGTCGTATAAAGCTACGCCCTGCGGAGCATCTGGTTGTGATGTATTTTTAAGAAATCATCAGTGGCGGATCCAGAAACTTTCATAAGTGGGGGCCCACTGACTGACCTAAGAGGGGGCCCGCTCCAGTCACGCTTCAGTGATTCCCTATATAAGCAACCAATTTTTTTCCCAAAAAGGGGGGGCCCGGGCCCCCTGGGCCCCCCCTCTAAATCCGCCTCTGAATCATTTGATCAAATTACACTACATTTACATACTGCCAGCATTATGTATGTTATAGCAATGAAATGAAATTTTTATTATTTTTCTTAGAAGGAGAAGAAATTAAAGATGATATTAGATAGAACTTGAACTTGTATTGTGTGTGTCAATGGTCATCTACATGCCATATGTTATAATTTGTTTTCAATTCTCTTTTAAATTGATAGATACCGGTATGCAATCATTCCAGTTTCTTAGGATTGTTTATTTTGTCACATGAACCAAACACATATGAATTTTTAGTATATTTTTCTTCTTCGTATATTTATCAAATTTCTATGTTGAGCATCATCATCAAATGAAACTTGTGCAATGATCAAAATGGTTTTTATACGACCGCAAAAATTTTAATTTTTTGGTTGTATATTGCTATCACGTTGTCGTCGTCGTCTTCGTCGTCCGAATACTTTTAGTTTTCGCACTCTAACTTTAGTAAAAGTGAATAGAAATCAATGAAATTTTAACACAAGGTTTATGACCACAAAAGGAAGGTTGGGATTGATTTTGAGAGTTTTGGTCCCAATATTTTAGGAATTAGGGGCCAAAAAGGGCCCAAATAAGCATTTTCTTGGTTTTTCGCACTATAACTTTAGTATAAGTGAATAGAAATCTATGAAATTTTGACACAAGGTTTATGACCACAAAAGGACGGTTGGGATTGATTTTGGGAGTTTTGGTCCCAACATTTTAGGAATTAGGGGCCAAAAAGGGCCCAAATAAGCATTTTCTTGGTTTTCGCACTATAACTTAAGTATAAGTGAATAGAAATCTATGAAATTTTGACACAAGGTTTATGACCACAAAAGAACGGTTGGGATTGATTTTGGGAGTTGAGGTCACATCAGTTTATGAATTAGGGGCCAAAAAGGGGCCCAAATAAACATTATTTTTGGTTTTTGCACCATAACTTTAGTATAAGTAAATAGAAATCTATGAAATTTAAACACAAGGTTAATGACCATAAAAGGAAGGTTGGGTTTGATTTTGGGAGTTTTGGTCCCAACAGTTTAGGAATAAGGGGCCCAAAGGGTCCAAAATTGAACTTTGTGTGATTTCATCAAATATTGAATAATTGGGGTTCTTTGATATGCCGAATCTAACTATGTATGTAGATTCTTAATTTTTGGTCCCGTTTTCAAATTGGTCTACATTAAGGTCCAAAGGGTCCAAAATTAAACTTAGTTTGATTTTAACAAAAATTGAATCCTTGGGGTTCTTTGATATGCTGAATTTAAAAATGTACTTAGATTTTTAATTATTGGCCTAGTTTTCAAGTTGGTCCAAATGGGGGTCCAAAATTAAACTTTGTTTGATTTCATAAAAAAATGAATAAATGGGTTCTTTGATATGCCAAATCTAACTGTGTATGTAGATTCTTAATTTTTGGTCCAGTTTTCAAATTGGTCTACATTAAGGTCCAAAGGGTCCAAAATTAAACTCAAGTTTGATTTTAACAAAAATTAAATTCTTGGGCTTATTTGATATGCTTTATCTAAACATGTACTTTGATTTTTGATTATGGGCCCAGTTTTCAAGTTGGTCCAAATCAGGATTCCATATCAAGTATTGTGCAATAGCAAGAAATTTTCAATTGCACAGTATTGCACAATAGCAAGAAATATCTAATTGCACAATATTGTGCAATAGCAATTAATTTTCAATTGGAGTTATCTTTCTTTGTATAGAATAGTAGTTGATAATATATGTTGGAAATTTGCCAGACATGACTATGATGTCATTTTCTATTTTTATTTGCCAATAACTTTATGTAAATAACTTCATTGGAAATTTGCCAATATAAAATGTTGCTGATGAAGTTTTTTTTATTGTTTTATACAATAAACAATGTATATTCACTTTTACTACCAACCAATCTTTACCATTCAGTGATAACAAGCACTTTATTTTACATTTTAATATTTTATGATGTATTTAAAAGAGTAGTTATTGTTGCAAACTCCATTAGAAATTTGAATTGATATCAGTTTTGGAAAAAGGGAAACGGGGATGTGAAAAAAATGGAGGGGGGGGGGGGGGGTTAAATTTTTCTCATTTCAGATTTCATAAATAAAAAGAAAATTTCTTCAAACATTTTTTTGAGAGGATTAATATTCAACAGCATAGTGAATTGCTCAAAGGCAAAAAAAAATTTTTAAGTTCATTAGACCACATTCATTCTGTGTCAGAAACCTATGCTGTGTCAACTGTTTAATTTTAGATTTAAATAAGTTTGAAGAAGAAATCTTTAATTTATTTGTAAAATCTTGACATTTGTTTTGTGTAAAAAAAAACCATGTAATGTCAAAAATTTGATCACAATCCAAATTCAGAGCTGTATCATGCTTGAATGTTTTGTCCATACTTGCCCCAACTGTTCAGGGTTCGACCTCTGCGGTCGTATAAAGCTGCGCCCTGCGGAGCACCTAGTTATATTTGTAAAATATTAATAAAAGGATTGTAAATTGTTCATATCATGCTTCATATTGAACATCATTCCTTCGTTAAATCTATTCTAATTGAAACACTGTTTTTTGTTTAGTTGAAAATAAATGCAATGCATATTAACATGTTAGAAATTTTTAGATATCAAATATATATATTGTTTTGTTAAGCTCATCCAGAACAAATAAAAGTGTGCAATTTGAGTCAGTTAAACAAAAAATTGCATTATTTTTTTTTTTTTCATTTCCTAATCTTGGGATGAGGTACAGGTCAGCAATACATTTTTTTGTAATTTTTTGTTTGGTTTCAGAATGTCTTTATTTCATTGCAAATTTTCTTATTAATGTATCTCAAATTCTTTGTAAGATTTAATGACATGCATGAACTCAATTCCGTACAAGGATCATTGTATATCTTGGGACTTATAATTTTGTTAAAAAAAAAGTTTTATTTTTTGTGAAAATGCAAGCATTTGGATACTTTACCAGAAATGTGTGTTATATTGTAGTGTTGATGAAAGATTCAAAAGTTTGGGAAAATTATGTTTGAAGGGTAGAAGACACAGGTTATCCAGTCTAACACATGGCTGTTTTGTTTTATAAAGTTTCAGTCCTACATATATGTATGACATTATTGCTTAACCATAATTTTCTTTGTTGGTGCAATGCTTAAACTCCAGATACAGCCAATTGCTATTAACTTGAAAATTTCAAATTTAAAACTGATAGGAATTTCTTCCAACAAAACCGATTTTTCCAGTTATCCTTTACTGCATACAATCCAAGTCTTTGACCCTAGTTTTAACATAAGATTTTTTTTTTGGAACACGATCTGTTGAAGTAGACATGGTTTGCAGTCATTGTATTTATGACCAATTTCTTTAACATCTCTACTGAAAAACTGTCTTTTGATATGCATGTGTTCAGATTTCTTTTATATACATTATTGTTAAATATTTACAAAAAAATAAAGTTTTATTACAGAGTATCTTCAACTTTATTAGAACCATTTAAATATAAGGAGATGTGATATGATTGGGAATGCCAATGAGAGAGAAAACCCCACCAAAGTTTTAATAATGTGGATATTAAGCCATTATAGGTCTCTGTACGGCCTTTGATAATGAGAAAAATCTATACCATATAGTTAGTAAGTTTTAAAGGCCTTGACCTGAAAAATGTGAAACAACTAAAAAGATTTCATTTTGATTTTGATTTTTTAATGTCACATTTAAGCACAGATCTTGGGCTATTTCGTGGTGGCCAGTTTTTATTGGTGGAGGAAGCCTGAATTCCCAGAGAAAAGTGCAGACATTGGATAGGAAAACTGACAATTCTAATCAATTATGATTGGAGTGAGTGCATCTGGGGTTCGAACGCACAACCTCAGTGTTGACTGGCTAGTGATTACATTAGTAATTAAAAAGAGAAAACTAAAGAACTAATTTATCACAATTATTTTTACGAAAAACGAATATGGCAGACAGTAACTAATGACAATGTCACAATGAACCCACAACACATCTATACAGCGCCACGACAAGAAATTTGGTCAAATCATGGGTCATCTGTGATTGTCGTATGACAGATGCACGATATTTTGAGCATCATGGCACTGTTGTGTGACGAAAAATTGGACATGCACCTTTTTTGCTCTACGATTATTTGTCGTGTCACTGTCTTGTGGCTGTCGTGAGAGTGCCTTACCACAATCGTGCGACTGTCATGCGATAAACACATTGTCATGGGTACCAACATTAACCATTTTAAGAAAAAACAATCATATGACTGTTACAGTCGCACAATTGTCTCACGAATACCAAATTTCGTACGATGCTCTCACAACATTGATTGTATGTCGTACGACAGTGGTTCGTTCTTTGTGCAACATATTTTCGTTGAATTGAGAAGAATACAATTTGGTGGGAATGAATGTTTGGAAAACATACCATCTGCCGTTTAAAGAGGATGGCTATTCCACCAGAAGGATTAAGTTTGGCCCTGCTGAAAATGGCCTTGTTGGACTCCAACAATAGCAAAATTTCATCCATTTATTTTTCTTTTCGGGGGCATCCTGGTTTATATTCGCTGAACAATTATAAGATAAACTAATTAAAAAAACTCGTTTACATGGACCGAACTAATAATGACACTTAACTATATTAAAAGCAAATGGCAAATAGCTTGCAACAAATCAGGCCTTCTATATATACTAGTAGTCCCAGAGTCAAACTCGCGAGTGACCAACGACTGTTGTGCAACAGTTGTAATACAGTCATACGACAGTGGCACGTCAGTGACACGCGCATCCCATGACATGAAAACCTGAAAAAATAGCCCCAAACAATTCATGATTGTCGTACGACTGTCGCATGACCGACTTGCGACAAACCCACAACAGTACAATTACAATTTTTTTTCAATCGTGTATCCATTGTGGAACCATTGTGGACATGTCGTAGCTGATGTGACCACTCGAAATATTTTTTTGACATTTTGCACGACAGTGCCACAACAACTATTTTATAGATCTTCCAGGACAAAAATTTGTACGATCTGTTGTGACCAGAGCTTACGTTACAATATGTAATAAAAATAATACTTTTGCTAGTACTTTTGAAAAAGCATAGTCGGCTGATTGATATTGAATTGTCTTACTGTGGAATAATTTATTTTTGTTTGCAGCATTTTTTGTGGACTGTCGAAAAAATTGTGTTTTGGTAGATATTTTATTTTATGGTTTTTGTCTTGCCTTGACAGAGTCAAAAAGCAAGACATGGGTATGCTGTTTCAAGCAGCTGTGTAAACAATGTATTAGTTTGTAAATAGGTAAAATCTATGGTGAAATACAAGTGTTAGGTCAATTACTTTTGGTAAACTGTTGCATTGGTATTGGCACATCTCATTTCCATAGTTAATTTCTTGGCCCTGCACCCTTAGTCATGGCTATTGACTTTGAAACTTTTGCTTATTCTACATGTATTAGTTTGTGATTAGGTCTAGTTTATGGTGAACCACAGGTGTAAGGTCAATTATATTTTGGCAATCAGTGGAGATTATTTGACTCTGTCCACTTAGTCATGGTCTATTGACTTTGAAGTTTTGGCTAAGTTAACATGAATAGTTTGTGATCAGATCCATTCAATGGGAGCCATTAGTGGAAGGCCAATGTTAATTGGTATTCGGTTGTATAAGCATTAGCACCTATTATTTCCATGGAGAATATTTTACCCCACCCCCTCAGTCATGGTCTTGCTTTTGAAACTTTTGCCTAGCTTAGATGTATGAGTTTATGATTAGATCAGTTGAAGATGAACTGCTAATGTTAAGTCAATGATATTTCTTATTCAAATTTATTGGCATTTGCAAGTATACATGTAGTTTCCACAGAGATTAAACCAACCCCTCTTCATGGTTCATTGACTGAAATTTTTACATACTTTACAAGTTAATGTTTGTGTTTAGGTTTGTTAAAAGGGAAAGACTTATAATAAGTCAATGGTATTTGGTATGCAGTTGTTTTAGCAATTTAGCATTAGATTTCTCACATGGAGATTATTTGGGCCTGAATCTTCAGTGAATGGTTTACTGACTTTGAATGTTTTGCATGTTGAAGTAATGTCATTTCAATATTCACATTATTTTATAAAAATTCATACAGGCAAGACACATATCTGTGTCAACAGTTTATAGTTGGTTGTAATATGTCAATCCAATTTGGTTTTGCTGACCTATAACTGTAATTAAAAACACATACCAAACAAATATGGACAGAAATATACTGGTTCTGGTGTATTGTAATTGATTGAGCTGGTTCTAGTGTTTGTTGTAATTGATTTAGCTGGTTCTAGTGTTTGTTGAAATTGATTTAGCTGGTTCTAGCATATTGTTGTAATTGATTTAGCTGGTTCTAGTGTATTGCAATTGATTTAGTTGGTTTTAATGTTTGTTGTAATTGATTTAGCTGGTTCTAGTGTATTGTTGTGATTGATTTAGCTGGTTCTAGTGTATTGTTGTAATTGATTTAGCTGGTTCTAGTGTATTGCAATTGATTTAGTTGGTTCTAGTGGTTTTTGTAATTGATTTAGCTGGTTCTAGTGTATTTTTATTGATTTAGTTGGTTCTAGTGGTGGTTGTTATTGATTTAGCTGGTTTTAGTGTATTGTTGTAATTGATTTAGCTGGTGCTAGTGTATTGCAATTGATTTAGTTGGTTCTAGTGTTTGTTGTAAATCATTTAGCTGGTTCTAAGTGTATTGTTGTGATTGATTTAGCTGGTTCTAGTGTATTGTTGTAATTGATTTAGCTGGTTCTAGTGTATTGCAATTGATTTAGTTGGTTCTAGTGGTCATTGTTATTGACTTAGCTGGTTCTAGTGTACTGTTATTGATTTAGTTGGTTCTAGTGTTTGTTGTTATTGATTTAGCTGGTTCCAGTGTATTAATTGATTTAGCTGGTTCTAGTGTATTGTTGTAATTGATTTAGCTGGTTTTGGTGTATTATTGTGATTAATTTAGCTGGTTCTAGTGTATTGCGATTGATTTAGTTGGTTCTAGTGTTTGTTGTTAATAATTTAGCTGGTTCAAATGTATTAATTGATTTAGCTGGTTCTAGTGTTTGTTGTAATTGATTAAGCTGGTTCTGGTGTATTGTTGTGATTGATTTAGCTGGTTCTAGTGTATTACAATTGATTTAGTTGGTTCTAGTGTTTGTTGTTATTAATTTAGCTGGTTCTAGTGTATTAATTGATTTAGCTGGTTCTAGTGTTTGTTGTAATTGATTAAGCTGGTTCTAGTGTATTTTTGTTATTGATTTAACTGGTTCTAGTGTGTATTGTTGTGATTCATTTACCTGGTTCTAGTGTTTGTTGTTGTTGATTTAGCTGATTCTAGTGTATTGTTGTGATTGATTTAGCTGGTTCTAGTGTATTGTTATTGATTTAGTTGGTTCTAGTGTTTGTTGTTATTAATTCAGCTGGTTCCACTGTATTAATTGATTTAGCTGGTTCTAGTGTATTGTTGTAATTGATTTAGCTGGTTCTAGTGTATTGTTGTAATTGATTTAGCTGGTTCTAGTGTATTGTTATTGATTTAGTTGGTTCTAGTGTTTGTTGTTATTAATTCAGCTGGTTCCACTGTATTAATTGATTTAGCTGGTTCTAGTGTTTGTTGTAATTGATTAAGCTGGTTCTAGTGTATTGTTGTAATTGATTTAGCTGGTTCTAGTGTATTGTTATTGATTTAGTTGGTTCTAGTGTTTGTTGTTATTAATTCAGCTGGTTCCACTGTATTAATTGATTTAGTTGGTTCTAGTGTTTGTTGTCATTTATTTAGCTGGTTCTAGTGTATTGTTATTGATTTAGTTGGTTCTAGTGTTTTGTTGTTATTAATTCAGCTGGTTCCACTGTATTAATTGATTTAGCTGGTTCTAGTGTTTGTTGTAATTGATTAAGCTGGTTCTAGTGTATTTTTGTTATTGATTTAACTGGTTCTAGTGTATTGTTGTGATTGAGTTAGCTGGTTCTAGTGTTTGTTGGTATGGATTAAGCTGGTTCTGGTGTATTGTTATTGATTTAGCTGTATCTAGTGTATTGTTGGAATTGATTTCACTGGTTCTAATGATTGTTGTAATTGCTTCAGCTGTTTCTAGTGTGTGTTGTTATTGATTAAGCTGGTTTGAGTGTATTGTTGCAATTGATTTAGCTGGTTCTAGGGTTTGTTGATATTGATGTAGCTGGTTCTAGTGTATTGTAATTGATTAAGCTGGTTTTAGTGTGTATTGTTGCTATTGATTTAACTTGTTCAAGTTTATTGTTGTAATTGTTTTAGTTGGTTCTAATGTTTGTTGTTATTGATTAAGCTGGTACTAGTGTATTTTTGTTATAGATGAAGTTGGTTCTTGTGTATTGTTGCAATTGATTTTGGCTGGTTCTAATGTTTGTTGTAATTGTTTAAGCTGTTTTCTAGTGTTTGTTGTGATTGATTTAGCTGGTTCTAGTGTATTGTAATTAATTAAGCTGGTTCTAGTGTATTATTGTACTTGATTGAGCTAATTCTAGTGTTTGTTGTTATTGATTTAGCTTGTTCTAGTGTATTGTAATTAATTAAGCTGGTTCTAGTGTATTGTAATTAATTTAGCTGGTTCTAGTGTACTGTTGCAATTTATTTAACTGGTTCTAGCGTATTGTTGTAATTGTTTTAGCTGGTTCGAGTGTATTGTTGTACTTGATTGAGCTAATTCTAGTGTTTGTTGTTATTGATTTAGCTGGTTCTAGTGTATTGTAATTAATTAAGCTGGTTCTAGTGTATTATTGTACTTGATTGAGCTAATTCTAGTGTTTGTTGTTATTGATTTAGCTTGTTCTAGTGTATTGTAATTAATTAAGCTGGTTCTAGTGTATTGTAATTAATTTAGCTGGTTCTAGTGTACTGTTGCAATTTATTTAACTGGTTCTAGCGTATTGTTGTAATTGTTTTAGCTGGTTCTAGTGTTTGTTGTAATTGATTTAGCTGGTTCTAGTGTATTGTTGTTATTTATTAAGTTGGTTCTTGTGTATTGTTGTAATGATTTTGGCTGGTTCTAATGATTGTTGTAATTGTTTAAGCTGGTTCTAGTGTATTGCAATGACTTAGCTGGTTTTAGTGTTTGTTGTAATTGATATAGCTGGTTCTAGTGTATTGTTGCAATTGATTTAACTGGTTCTAGTGTATTGTTATTGATTAAACTGGTTCTATTGTTTGTTGTAATTAATTTGGCTGGTTCTAGTGTATTGCTATTGATTTATCTTGTTCTATTGTATTGAAATTGATTTTGCTGGCTCTAGTGTTTGTTGTAATTGATTAAGCTGGTGTTAGTGTTTTGTTGTAATTGATTTAGATGGTTTTAGTGTATTGTTGTAATTGATTCAGTGTGATCTAGTGCATTATTGTAATTGATTAAACTGGTTCTAATGTAAGCTGATATCGAGTGAGCTGGTTATAGTGTTTGGATTTTATTGATTGAGCTGGTTTATAGTGTTTTGTTGTTAATAAGTGTTGTTCTTGAGTTTTTTTAGTGTGGCGTTTCTAGTTTTATTTGGTTATTATTTGAGCTAGTTCTAGTGTTTTGTTGTCATTGTTTAATTTCGTTGTAGTGTTCTGTTATTATGAAATGTGCTGATATTAGAGTTTAGTTCTAATTGAGATAACTGATTCTAGGTTTTCGTTGTTATTGAGTGTGCGTGTTCTAGTGTTTTGTTGTCATAAAGGTTTGTGGTACTATTGTTTTGAGTGTTGTGTTTTGTTGTTATCAAGTGAGCTGGTTCTAGTATTTTAACGCCCTAGCCACAAGTCGATACAGGTCTTTAGGTTTACCCTTGTCCGTCTGTATATCCATCCATACGTATTTATGTCCCAAAAAAACGATTTTGGTTTGCCTCCTTTAGTTAAGTTTATTTCTAGATAAAACAAAATGTATCATTGGCTGTTTCTGCACTCTTACTCTACTCGCCTCAACCAAATATTATGAAACTTAATTATACACAATCTTATTTCCACCAAACACAGATCAAGTTGGAATTTGATGACGTTATTTCTGTTTATAAATGGAACTTGACGTTTCAACAGTATCTTTCAAAGAAAACAAAACTTAATTAGATTTGAACTAGTACAGACTTGCATATTTACAAGCTGATCCGTCTATGTCTTTGTTATAAAGTGAGTTATAAGGTTTTGATGTTCTTGTATTTTGTTATTATTGAGTGCGTTTGTGCAATTGATTTGGGTTTTTTGAGAGAACAGGTTTAGTGTTTTTTTCTTATTTAGTGCACTGTTTCTGGTGTTTTTTTAACTAGTGCACTTGTTATAGTGTTTTGTTGTTTATAAATAAGCTGGTTCTTGTGTTTTGTTGTTTATAAATAAGCTGGTTTAGTGTTTTGTTATGAAATGTATTGATTTAAGTATTGTTGTATTTTGTTATTACGTGTGCTGGTTGTGTTTTGTTGTTATTGAGAGAGCCGTTTCCAGTGATTTGTTGTTACTAGGTTAACTGCCTCTCGTGTTTTGTTGTTAATTGAGTGGTGGTTCAAGTGTTTTGTAGTTATCCAGTGTACTGGTTCTAGTGATTTGTTGTAATTGTTTGAGTTGCCTGGTTCTAGTAAATTGTTGTTATTGAGTGTGTTGGTTCTGGTTATTTGTTGTATGATTGAGTGTAATTGTTTTCTAGTTTGAGTAAAAGCAGTGTTTTGTTATTAAGTGTGCTAGTTCTACTGTTTTTTTTTGGTATTAAGTTAATTGGTGTTTGTGTTTTGCTATTTATTGTGTAGGTTCTAGTGTTTCGAATTTGGGTGTGCTGTTTTGGGTTTTGGGTTTTGGTTTTTACAGGTGTGCTGGTTATTAGGTCTTTCCACCTTTCCTTGGAAAGACCTATTGGATTTCTTCTGATTATTAGGTCTTTCCACTTTTCCGTGGAAAGACCTATTGGATTTCTTCTGATTATTAGGTCTTTCCACTTTTCCGTGGAAAGACCTATTGGATTTCTTCTGATTATTATTATTTTTTTTTTTTTCTTCCGCCTAATTTTTTTCCTTCGCTGTTTTTTTGTTTCGCAAGATGTCGCTTTGATATTTGGAATATGATATCGAACAGGTAATACGCTTTTTGAAACCAACTCTGCTTAACTAAATACTTTCCCATATAAGAGTTATCTCCCCAAACACTGTTTTTCTTGTGGCCACTTCTCCTTCGCAACCGTAAAAGATTATGACAAATTTATTTTACCAAATTGTTCGTTATATCCTCAGGATGTTCTGTTTTATTTTGACCGAAGCCGTATAGAGATTCCATATGAGAGTTAGTTCCCCTTTTGTATTTGAAATTTTGAAATGTATTTTAAACTGGAAAACCATAAGTGATAGAGACCTAGGGTCTTTTGATTTGAGATCCTTGGTCCAAAAAAATGAAAATTAGGTCAAGGTCAAAGGTCAAGGTCATATTCTAAATTTTGATTTTGGCTTATTTTCACTCATTTTCATTAACCTTATAAGATATAGACAAATTATTTTTACTAAATTGTTAGTTGCGACATGTCGTAACACAATAATTTTGGTTGAAAGGGTGCGTAGACAATAAATGGGAGTTTTAGCCCCTATCACATCTAAAATTATGCGTAAAGTGATATAACTTATTAACCATACATATTAGAGACCAAGGGTCTTTTGATTTGAGATCCATGGTCCAAAAATATGAAAATTAGGTCAAGGTCAAAGGTCAAGGTCATATTCTAAATTTTTGATTTTGGCTTATTTTCACTAATTTTCATTAACCTTATAAGATATCAACAAATTATTTTTACTAAATTGTTAGTTGCGACATGTCGTTACTTAATAATTTTGGTTGAAAGGGTGCGTAGTCAATAAACAGGAGTTTTAGCCCCTATCATATCTAAAATTATGCGTAAAGTGATATAACTTATTTACCATACATATTAGAGACCTAGGGTCTTTTGATTTGAGATCCTCAGTTTGTGACCTTGAAATTGAGGTCAAGGTCAGAGGTAAATTTGACGTTCTAGATTATGACCTTTGCTTAAAATTCATATCTATACATCATAAAGCCACAGGAACTTACATTTTAGACTAATTTTTAATATTTTAATATCAAAATAGATATTTACTGGTGGAAATACCTTCAATTGTTCTCTGAACAATTGGTTTTTAATTATTATTATTATTATTATTATTATTATTATTATTATTATTAGGTCTTTCCACCTTTCCGTGGAAAGACCTATTGCTTTTGTTCTGATTATGATTATAAGGTCTTTCCACTTTTCCGTGGAAAGACCTATTGGATTTCTTCTGATTATTATTAGGTCTTTCCACCTTTCCGTGGAAAGACCTATAGGTTTTGTTCTGATTATTAGGTCTTTCCACCTTTCCGTGGAAAGACCTATTGAATTTGTTCTGATTATTATTTTTTTTTTTTTCTTCCGCCTAATTTTTTTCTTGCGTAGTATTGTTGTTTCATAAGATGTCGCTTAGATATTTGGAATATGATTTCGTATAGTTTATACGCTTTAAAAATTTACAACGACATAACAAAATACTTTACGTTGTAAGAGTTATCTCCCCAAACACTGTTTTTCTTGTGGCCACTACTCCTTCGCAACCGTAAAAGATTACGACAAATTTATTTTACCAAATTGCTCGTTACATCTTCAGGATTAGGCAATTCATTTGGACCGAAGCTTTCCAGAGACTCC
>CM034357.1:49262098-49314082 GCA_019925275.1 Mytilus edulis | reverse complement strand
TCAATAACAACAAACACTAACACCAGCTTAATCAATTACAACTAAACACCAAACACCAGCTTAATCAATTACAACAAACACTAGAGCCAGCTAAATCAATTGCAATACACTAGAACCAGCTAAATCAATTACAATACACTAGAACCAACTAGATCAATTGCAATACACTAGAACCAGCTAAATTAAATCAAATGCAACAATACACTAGAACCAACTAAATCAATTACAATACACTAGAACTAGCTAAATCAATAACAAAAAACACTAGAACCAACTAAATCAATTGCAACAATACACTAGAACTAGCTAAATCAATAACAACAAACACTAGAACCAGGTGAATCAATCGCAACAATACACTAGAACTAGCTAAATCAATAACAACAAACACTAAAAACAGTAAATCAATTGCAATACACTAGAACTAGCTAAATCAATAACAACAAACACTAGAACCAGGTGAATCAATCCAACAATATACACTAGAACCAGCTAAATCATAACAACAAAACAGAACAGTTTAATCAATTACAATAACTATGAACCAGTAAATAAATTTACAACAAACACTAGAACCCAGGTAAATCAGTCACAACAATACACACTAGAACCAGTTAAATCAATAACAAAAATACACTTGAACCAGCTTGATCAATTACAACAATCAAGAAACAGCTAAATCAATTAATACACTGGAACCAGCTAAATCAATAACAACAAACACTAAAACCAGGTAAATCAATAACAGCAAACACTAGAACAGTAAATCAATCACAACAATACACACTAGAACCAGTTAAATCAATAACAAAAATACACTTGAACCAGCTTGATCAATTACAACAAACACAAGAAACAGCTAAATCAGTTAATACACTGGAACCAGCTAAATAAATAACAACAAACACGAAAACCAACTAAATCAATTACAATACACTAGAACCAACTAAATCAATTACAACAATACACTAGAACCAACTAAATCAATTGCAATACATTAGAACCAACTAAATCTATTACAATACACTAGAACCAGCTAAATCAATAACAACAAACACTAGAACCAGCTAAATCAATAACAACAAACACTAGAACCAACTAAATCAATTTCAACAATACACCAGAACCAGCTAAATCAATTACAACAATACGCTAGAACAAGCTGAATCCATTACAACAAACCCTAGAACCAGATAAATCAATTGCAACAATACACTCGAACCAGTTTAATCAATAACAACAAACACTAGAAACAGCTTAAACAATTACAACAATCATTAGAACCAGCTAAATCAATAACAATAATACAACAGCTTAATCAATAACAACAAACACTAGAACAAGCTAAAACAATTAAAACAATACACTAGAACCAGTTAAATCAATTGCAAACAAGAATGTGTCCTAAGTACACGGATGCCCCACTCGCACTATCAATTTCCATGTCCAATGGACCGTGAAATTGGATAAAAAATCTAAATTGATATTAGAATTAGAAAGATCATACCATATGGAACATGTGTATTAAATTTCAAGTTGTTTGGTCTTCAACTTCATCAAAAACTACCTTGACCAAAAACTTTAACCCGAAACTTTCACTTTCATTTTCTATGTTCAGTAGACCATGAAATTGGGGTCAAAAGTCTAATTTGGCATTAAATTAGACAGATCATATTATAAGCAATAAGTGTACTAAGTTTCAAGTTGATTGGACTTCAGCTTCATCAAAAACTACCTTGACCAAAAACTTTAACCTGAAACTCGCACTTTCATTTCTATGATTAGTGGACCGTGAAATTGGGGTCAAAAGTCTAATTTGGCTTTAAAATTAGAAAGGTCATATCATAAGCAACCAGTGTACTAAGTTTCAAGTTGATTGGACTTCAGCTTCATCAAAAACTACCATGACCAAAAACTTTAACCTGAAACTCGCACTTTCATTTCTATGTTCAGTGGACCGTAGAATTGGGGTCAAAAGTCTAATTTGGCTTTAAAATTAGAAAGATCATATCATAAGCAACCAGTGTACTAAGTTTCAAGTTGATTGGACTTCAGGCTCAGCTTCATCAAAAACTACCTTGACCAAAAACTTTAACCTGAAATGGGACGAACGAACGGACGAACGGATGAACGAACGAACGAACGGAGGCACAGACCAGAAAGCATAATGCCCCTCTACTATCATAGGTGGGGCATAAAAATACACTAGACCAGCCTTATCAATTACAACAAACACTAGAACCAACTAAATCAATTAATACAGTGGAACCAGCTAAATCAATAACAACAAACACTAGAACCAACTAAATCAATTACAATACACTAGAAACAGCTAGATCAATTGCAATACACTAGAACCAACTAAATCAATAACAGCAAACACTAGAACCAGGTAAATCAATAACAGCAAACACTAGAACCAGATAAATCAATCACAACAATAAACACTAGAACCAGGTAAATCAATAACAAAAATACACTTGAACCAGCTTGATCAATTACAACAAACACAAGAAACAGCTAAATCAATTAATACACTGGAACCAGTTAAATCAATAACAACAAACACTAAAACCAGGTAAATCAATTACAACAAACACTAGAACCAGGTAAATCAGTTACAACAAACACTGGAACCAGCTAAATCAATAACAACAAACACTAGAACCAGGTAAATCAATAACAGCAAACACTAGAACCAGGTAAATCAATCACAACAATACACACTAGAACCAGGTAAATCAATAACAAAAATACACTTGAACCAGCTTGATCAATTACAACAAACACAAGAACCAGCTAAATCAATTAATACACTGGAACCAGCTAAATCAATAACAACAAACACTAAAACCAGGTAAATCAATAACAGCAAACACTAGAATCAGGTAAATCAATAACAGCAAACACTAGAACCAAGTAAATCAATCACAACAATACACACTAGAACCAGTTAAATCAATTAATACACTGGAACAAGCTAAATCAATGACAACAAACACTAAAACCAGGTAAATCAATAACAACAAACACTAGAACCAGGTAAATCAATAACAGCAAACACTAGAACCAGGTAAATCAATCACAACAATACACACTAGAACCAGTTAAATCAATAACAACCAGGTGCTCCGCAGGGCGCAGCTTTATACGACCGCAGAGGTCGAACCCTGAACAGTTGGGGCAAGTATGGACAAAACATTCAAGCGTGTTACAGCTCTGAATTTGGATTGTGATCAAATTTTTGATATTACATGGTTTTTTTTTACACAAAACAAATGTCAAGATTTTACAAATCAATTAAAGATTTCTTCTTCAAACTTTTTGACTCAGAATGAATGTGGTCTAATGAACTTAAAAGTTTTTTTTTTGCCTTTGAGCAATTCACTATGCTGTTGAATATTAATCCTCTCAAAAAAATGTTTGAAGAAATTTTCTTTTTATTTATGAAATCTGAAATGAAAAAAATTTAACCCCCCCCCCCCCTTTTTTTCATATCCCCGCTTCCCTTTTTCCAAAACTGATATCAATTCAAATTTCTAATGGAGTTTGCAACAATAACTACTCTTTTAAATACATCATAAAATATTAAAATGTAAAATAAAGTGCTTGTTATCACTGAATGGTAAAGATTGATTGGTAGTAAAAGTGAATATACATTGTTTATTGTATAAAACAATAAAAAAAACTTCATCAGCAACATTTTATATTGGCAAATTTCCAATGAAGTTATTTACATAAAGTTATTGGCAAATAAAAATAGAAAATGACATCATAGTCATGTCTGGCAAATGTCCAACATACATTATCTAAAAACATTTTAGATAAGATAAGGAAAAAAAGCTTCATCAGCAACATTTTATATTGGCAAATTTCCAATGAAGTTATTTACATAAAGTTATCGGCAAATAAAAATAGAAAATGACATCATAGTCATGTCTGGCAAATTTCCAACATATATTATCAACTACTATTCTATACAAAGAAAGATAACTCCAATTGAAAATTAATTGCTATTGCACAATATTGTGCAATTAGATATTTCTTGCTATTGTGCAATACTGTGCAATTGAAAATTTCTTGCTATTGCACAATACTTGATATGGAATCCTGATTTGGACCAACTTGAAAACTGGGCCCATAATCAAAAATCAAAGTACATATTTAGATAAAGCATATCAATAAGCCCAAGAATTTAATTTTTCTCAAAATCAAACTTAGTTTAATTTTGGACCCTTTGGACCTTAATGTAGACCGATTTGAAAACTGGACCAAAAATTAAGAATCTACATACACAGTTAGAATTGGCATATCAAAGAACCCATTTATTCAATTTTTGATGAAAACAAACAAAGTTTAATTTTGGACCCCCATTTGGACTAACTTGAAAACTAGGCCAATAATTAAACATCTAAGTACATTTTTAAATTCAGCATATCAAAGAACCCAAAGGATTCAATTTTTGTTAAAATCAAACTAAGTTTAATTTTGGACCCTTTGGACCTTAATGTAGACCAATTTGAAAACGGGACCAAAAATTAAGAATCTACATACATAGTTAGATTCGGCATATCAAAGAACCCCAATTATTCAATTTTTGATGAAATCACACAAAGTTCAATTTTGGACCCTTTGGGCCCCTTATTCCTAAACTGTTAGGACCAAAAAATCAAACCCAACCTTCCTTTTATGGTCATAAACCTTGTGTTTAAATTTCATAGATTTCTATTTACTTATACTAAAGTTATGGTGCAAAAACCAAAAATAATGCTTATTTGGGCCCCTTTTTGGCCCCTAATTCATAAACTGTTGTGACCTCAACTCCAAAAATCAATCCCAACCTTCCTTTTGTGTTCATAAAACCTTGTGTTAAAATTTCATTGATTTCTATTTACTTATACTAAAGTTATGGTGCAAAAACCAAAAATAATGCTTATTTGGGCCCCTTTTTGGCCCCTAATTCATAAACTGTTGTGACCTCAACTCCAAAAATCAATACCAACCTTCCTTTTGTGGTCATAAACCTTGTGTTAAAATTTCATTGATTTCTATTTACTTATACTAAAGTTATTGTGCGAAACTTTAGTATAAGTAAATAGAAATTTATGAAATTTAAACACAAGGTTTATGACCATAAAAGGAAGGTTGGGTTTGATTTTGGGAGTTTTGGTCCTAACAGTTTAGGAATAAGGGGCCCAAAGGGTCCAAAATTGAACTTTGTGTGATTTCATCAAAAATTGAATAATTGGGGATCTTTGATATGCTGAATCTAACTATGTATGCAGATTCTTAATTTTTGGTCCCCGTTTTCAAATTGGTCTACATTAAGGTCCAAAGGGTCCAAAATTAAACTTAGTTTGATTTTAACAAAAATTGAATCCTTGGGGTTCTTTGATATGCTGAATTTAATAATGTACTTAGATTTTTAATTATTGGCCTAGTTTTCAAGTTAGTCCAAATGGGGGTCCAAAATTAAACTTTGTTTGTTTTCATCAAAAATTGAATAAATGGGTTCTTTGATATGCCAAATCTAACTGTGTATGTAGATTCTTAATTTTTGGTCCAGTTTTCAAATTGGTCTACATTAAGGTCCAAAGGGTCCAAAATTAAACTAAGTTTGATTTTAACAAAAATTAAATTCTTGTGCTTATTTGATATGCTTTATCTAAATATGTACTTTGATTTTTGATTATGGGCCCAGTTTTCAAGTTGGTCCAAATCAGGATTCCATATCAAGTATTGTGCAATAGCAAGAAATTTTCAATTGCACAGTATTGCACAATAACAAGAAATATCTAATTGCACAATATTGTGCAATAGCAATTAATTTTCAATTGGAGTTATCTTTCTTTGTATAGAATAGTAGTTGATAATATATGTTGGAAATTTGCCAGACATGACTATGATGTCATTTTCTATTTTTATTTGCCGATAACTTTATGTAAATAACTTCATTGGAAATTTGCCAATATAAAATGTTGCTGATGAAGCTTTTTTTCCTTATCTTATCTAAAATGTTTTTAGATAATGTATGTTGGACATTTGCCAGACATGACTATAATGTCATTTTCTATTTTTATTTGCCAATAACTTTATGTAAATAACTTCATTGGAAATTTGCCAATATAAAATGTTGCTGATGAAGCTTTTTTTTCCTTATCTTATCTAAAATGTTTTTAGATAATGTATGTTGGACATTTGCCAGACATGACTATGATGTCATTTTCTATTTTTATTTGCGATAACTTTATGTAAATAACTTCATTGGAAATTTGCCAATATAAAATGTTGCTGATGAAGTTTTTTTTATTGTTTTATACAATAAACAATGTATATTCACTTTTACTACCAACCAATCTTTACCATTCAGTGATAACAAGCACTTTATTTTACATTTTAATATTTTATGATGTATTTAAAAGAGTAGTTATTGTTGCAAACTCCATTAGAAATTTGAATTGATATCAGTTTTGGAAAAAGGGAAGCGGGGATGTGAAAAAAAAGGGGGGGGGGGGTTAAATTTTTCTCATTTCAGATTTCATAAATAAAAAGAAAATTTCTTCAAACATTTTTTTGAGAGGATTAATATTCAACAGCATAGTGAATTGCTCAAAGGCAAAAAAAACCTTTTAAGTTCATTAGACCACATTCATTCTGTGTCAGAAACCTATGCTGTGTCAACTATTTAATTTTAGATTTAAAAAGTTTGAAGAAGAAATCTTTAATTGATTTGTAAAATCTTGACATTTGTTTTGTGTAAAAAAAAACCCATGTAATGTCAAAAATTTGATCACAATCCAAATTCAGAGCTGTATCACGCTTGAATGTTTTGTCCATACTTGCCCCAACTGTTCAGGGTTCGACCTCTGCGGTCGTATAAAGCTGCGCCCTGCGGAGCACCTGGTTATAAAATAATGTGAATATTGAAATGACATAATTACTTTAACATGCAAAACATTCAAAGTCAATAAACCATCACTGAAGATTCAGGCCCAAATAACCTCCATGTGAGAAATCTAATGCTAAATTGTTAAAACAAATGCATACCAAATACCATTGACTTATTATAAGTCTTTCCCTTTTAACAAACCTAAACACAAACATTAACTTGTAAACTATGTAAAAATTTCAGTCAATGAACCATGAAGAGGGGTTGGTTTAATCTCTATGGAAACTACATGTATACTTGCAAATGCCATCATTGACTTAACATTAGCAGTTCATTTTAAACTGATCTAATCACAAACTCATACATCTAAGCTAGGCAAAAGTTTCAAAAGCGATAGACCATGACTGAGGGGGTGGAGTCAAATATTCTCCATGGAAATGATAGGTGCTAATGCTTATACATAAAGGCAACAGTAGTATACTGCTGTTCAAAACTCATAAATCTATGGACAAAAAACAAAATCGGGGTAACAAATTAAAACTGCGGGAAACGCATTAAATATTAGAGGAGAACAACGACACAACATTAAAATGTAACACACACAGCAACGGACTAAGCATTAGACAAAATCCGATGAGAATAACCAATATAACATGAAAACCAAATACATAAATTTGGGATAGAAAAGTACTGTGACACGTCTTATAGTAATGTGAATTCACATTCAAATATTAGGAGAAAACAAACGACACAACGGAAACACAACGTAAAAATGTTACACAAACAGAAACGAACTATGATATAACAATGGCCATTTTCCTGAGTTGTTACAGGACATTTTTAAAGAAAAAAATGGTGGGTTGAACCTGGTTTTGTGGCATGCCAAACATCGCACTTTGATGGCATTGTTAAATATAACATTAAAATGACAACATAATTATACAGGACTATACAATACAAATAAATAGATTGTATTAGGCAAAGAAACACATGAATAATAGATCACAAAAGGCATTAGGTTTAAAATTCAATATGTCAAAAACGCGCCTCGTCCACACAAGACTTACCAGTGTCGCCCAGATATAAAAGTTCGAAAGTCAAAAAAAGGGGTACAAAGCTGTACTGCTCTGAGGATCAAAAGTTGAAAAAGGTTGTGCCAAACACGGCTAGGGTTTTCTGCTTGTGATAAGAACATCCTTATTATATAGAACAATTTATGCTGTTGCAAACAGTAAATTTTATCAAATGAATATAAAAGATTTACATGATAAAACTGACGACCTTAACTAATTACAGAAAACAAAACCCAAATACATAATACATTGAAGACCAACACAGAAAATAGACACACCCGACTCAGTCCAGGCCTGAACGCAAAAAGTCATAACAATGACGTCACATACGAAGTGGTGAAAAGGCACAATATTACGTCATGCAGACATTTGAATTTCTGAAATAGCACAAAAATGACGTCATATTTGAAAAAAACTATATCTAAAAAATAAGATAGAAATAGGATTGATTTAAGATTATCATAGAACTAAATACTGATATTAAATTTAAACACATTGCAATACTAATTAATACAACCGAATACCAATTAACATTGGCCTTCCACTAATGGCTCCCATTGAATGAATCTGATCACAAACTATTCATGTTAACTTAGCCAAAATTTCAAAGTCAATAGACCATGACTAAGGCAGCAACCATTTGATTTTCTGGGGGGGGCTATGGTTTTTTTTTCTGTGCAAACTTTTTTTTTCGCCTTCGGCGAAGAACAATCTATTTTTTTAGCGACAAACCAAAAACAATTTTTTTCTTTCAATTTTAGCATTACATATAGTGGGAGCTGAGGGTGAAACAAACAATTTTTTTTTTCTCAGGGTCCAAAACAAATTATTTTTTTCACCAAAACCTGGAAACAAACTTTTTTTTCCAAAAAAAACCATAGCCCCCCCCAGAAAATCAAATGGTTGCTGCCTAAGTGGACAGAGTAAAATAATCTCCATGGAAATGAGATATGCCAATGCTAATGCAACTGATTGTCAAATATAATTGACCTTACACCTGTGGTTCACTATGAACTAGACCTAATCACAAACTAATACATGTAAAATAAGCAAAAGTTTCAAAGTCAATAGCCATGACTAAGGGTGCAGGGCCAAGAAATTAACTATGGAAATGACATGTGCCAATGCAAATGCAACAGTTTACCAAAAATAATTGACTGAACACTTGTAGTTCACCATAGACTATACCTAAGTACAAACTAATACATTGTTCACACAGCTGCTTGAAACAGCAAACCTGTCTTGCTTTTTGACTCTGTCAAAGCAAGACAAAAACCATAAAATAAAATATCTACCAAAACACAATTTTTTCTAATAAATTAGTACACAGTAAGACAAATCAATATCAATCAGCCGACTATACTTTTAAGTATTATCAAAAGTATTATTTTTATTACATATTGTAACTAAAGCCCCTGTCACAACAGATCGTACGATTTTTTGTCGTGGAAGATCTATAAAATAGTTGTCATGCAAAATGTCAAAAAAATATTTCGAGTGGTCACATCAGCTACGACATGTCCACAATGGTTCCACGATGGATACATGATTGAAAAAAAATTGTAATTGTACTGTTGTGGGTTTGTCGCAAGTCAGTCGTGCGACAGTCATACAACAATCACGAATTTTTGGGGCTATTTATTCAGGTTTTCATGTCATGGGATGCGCGTGTCACTGACGTGCCACTATCGTGCCACTGTCGTATGACTGTATTACAACTGTCACACAACAGTCGTGGGTCACTCACCAGTTTGACTACTAGTATATATAGAAGGCCAGATTTGTTGCAAGCTATTTGCCATTTGCTTTCAATATAGTTAAGTGTCATTAGGGAGCTACCATTTGATTTTTATGGGGGGGCTAGGATGAAAAATTTTGTCCTGCATTTTTTTTTAGTTGTAATCTCTGTCCTGCCTTTTTATTTTTCACTCAATTCGGTCCTGCCTTTTTTTTTTATAGTTTATCCTGACTTTTTTTTACATAAATTGTCATCCTGACTTTTTTTTTTTGCAAGTGTCTCATCCTGCCTTTTTTTTAACTTAAAACTCCTGTCCTGCCTATTTTTTTCAAATTTCATCCTAGCCCCCCCCATAAAAATCAAATGGTAGCTCCCTTATTAGTTCGGTCCAAGTAAACAAGTTTTTTCGTATTAGTTTATCTTATAATTGTTCAGTGAATAATAAACCAGGATGCCCCCGAAAAGAAAAAATAAATGGATGAAATTTTGCTCTTGTTGGAGTCCAACAGTCGCACGATTGTGGTAAGGCACTCTCACGACAGCCACAAGACAGTGACATGACAAACCAGATGCTCCGCAGGGCGCAGCTTTATACGACCGCAGAGGTTGAACCCTGAACGGTTGGGGCAAGTATGGACACAACATTCAAGCTGGATACAGCTCTAAATTTGGATTGTGATTAAATAGTTGACACAGCATAGGTTTCTGACACAGAATGAATGTGGTCTAATGAACTTAAAATTTTTTTTTGCCTTTGAGCAATTCACTATGCTGTTGAATATTAATCCTCTCAAAAAAATGTTTGAAGAAATTTTCTTTTTATTTATGATATCTGAAATGAGAATTAATTTTGGACCCTTTGGACTTTAATGTAGACCAATTTGAAAACGGGATCAAAAATTAAGAATCTACATACACAGTTAGATTTAGCATATCAAAGAACCACAATTATTCAATTTTTAATGAAATCAAACAAAGTTCAATTTTGGACCCTTTGGGCCCCTTATTCCTAAACTGTTGGGACCAAAACTCCCAAAATCAGTCCCAACCTTCCTTTTATGGTCATAAACCTTGTGTTTAAATTTCACTGATTTCTATTTACTTATACTAAAGTTATTGTGCGAAAACCAAGAAATGCTTATTTGGGCCCTTTTTGGCCCCTTATTCCTAAAATGTTGGGACCAAAACTCCCAAAATCAATCCCAACCTTCCTTTTATGGTCATAAACCTTGTGTTTAAATTTCACTGATTTCTATTTACTTATACTAAAGTTATTGTGCGAAAACCAAGAATAATGCTTATTTGGGTCCTTATTTGGCCCCTAATTCCTAAACTGTTGGAACCAAAACTCCCAAAATCAATCCCAACCTTCCTTTTGTGGTCATAAACCTTGTGTTTAAATTTCACTGATTTCTATTTACTTATACTAAAGTTATTGTGCGAAAACCAAGAATAATGCTTATTTGGGTCCTTTTTTGGCCCCTAATTCCTAAACTCATGGAACCAAAACTCCCAAAATCAATCCCAACCTTCCTTTTGTGGTCATAAACCTTGTGTCAAAAATTTATAGATTTCTATTCACCTAAACTAAAGTTATAGTGCGAAAACCAAGAAAATGCTTATTTGGGCCCTTTTTGGCCCCTTATTCCTAAAATGTTGGGACCAAAACTCCCAAAATCAATCCCAACCTTCCTTTTATGGTCATAAACCTTGTGTTTAAATTTCACTGATTTCTATTTACTTATACTAAAGTTATTGTGCGAAAACCAAGAATAATGCTTATTTGGGTCCTTTTTTGGCCCCTAATTCCTAAACTGTTGGAACCAAAACTCCCAAAATCAATCCCAACCTTCCTTTTGTGGTCATAAACCTTGTGTTTAAATTTCACTGATTTCTATTTACTTATACTAAAGTTATTGTGCGAAAACCAAGAATAATGCTTATTTGGGTCCTTTTTTGGCCCCTAATTCCTAAACTCATGGAACCAAAACTCCCAAAATCAATCCCAACCTTCCTTTTGTGGTCATAAACCTTGTGTCAAAAATTTATAGATTTCTATTCACCTAAACTAAAGTTATAGTGCGAAAACCAAGAAAATGCTTATTTGGGCCCTTTTTGCCCTTATTCCTAAAATGTTGGGACCAAAACTCCCAAAATCAATCCCAACCTTCCTTTTATGGTCATAAACCTTGTGTTTAAATTTCACTGATTTCTATTTACTAAAGTTATTGTGCGAAAACCAAGAATAATGCTTATTTGGGTCCTTTTTTGGCCCCTAATTCCTAAACTGTTGGAACCAAAACTCCCAAAATCAATCCCAACCTTCCTTTTGTGGTCATAAACCTTGTGTCAAAAATTTATAGATTTCTATTCACCTTAACTAAAGTTATAGTGCGAAAACGAAGAAAATGCTTATTTGGGCCCTTTTTGGCCCCTAATTCCTAAAATGTTGGGACCAAAACTCCCAAAATCAATCCCAACCTTCCTTTTATGGTCATAAACCTTGTGTTAAAATTTCATAGATTTCTATTCTCTTTTACTAAAGTTAGAGTGCGAAAACTAAAAGTAATTGGACAACGACGACGCAGGACGACGACGCCAACGTGATAGCAATATACAACGAAAAATTAAAATTTTTGCGGTCGTATAAAAATCATGGAGCAAAAAAGGTGCATGTCCAATTTTTCGTCACACAACAGTGCCATGATGCTCAAAATATCGTGCATCTGTCAAACGACAATCACAGATGACCCATGATTTGACCAAATTTCTTGTCGTGGCGCTGTATAGATGTGTTGTGGGTTCATTGTGACATTGTCATTAGTTACTGTCTGCCATATTCGTTTTTCGTAAAAATAATTGTTATATATTAGTTCTTTAGTTTTCTCTTTTAAATTACTACTGTAATCACTAGCCAGTCAACACTGAGGTTGTGCGTTCGAACCCCAGATGCACTCACTCCAATCATAATTGATTAGGATTGTTAATTTTCCTATCCAATGTCTGCAGTTTTCTCTGAGCATTCAGGCTTCCTCCACCAATAAAAACTTGCCACCACGAAATAGCCCAAGAGCTTAAATGTGACATTAACAAAACAAAAATCAAAATCAAACCTTTTTAGTTGTTTCACATTTTTCACGTCAAGGCCTTTAAAGCTAACTAACTATATGGTATAGATTTTTCTCATTATTTAAGGCTGTACAGTGACCTATAACGGCTTGATATCCACATTATTAAAACTTTGGTGGGTTGTTCTCTCTCATTGGCATTTCCAATCATATCACATCTCCTTATATTAAATCGTTTCTAATAAAGTTGAAGATACCCTGTAATAAAACTTTATTTTTTTGTAAATATTTAACAATAATGTATATAAAAAGAAATCTGAACACATGCATTTCAATAGACAATTTTTCAATAAAAATGTTAACAAATATGTTTTAATGAAATGACTGCAAACCATGTCTTCTACAACAGATCCTTTTTCCAATAAAAATCTTATGTTAAACTAGGGTTACTGATTTGGATAATATGCAGCAAAGGACTTAATATTCTTAACATAACTGTCAAAATCAGTTTTGTAAGAAGACATTATCAGTTTTATCATAGTTTTATTATTGACTTTTTCAAGTGGATTGCAATTGGTGGAATTGCATCTACAACAAAATTTGTGGTTTTAATAGCCATGATTTCCAATGTTTGACTGAAACTTAAAGAAAACAAAAAATCTGATTAAAGGGAGCTACCATTTGATTTTAATAGTGGGCTAGGTTGAAAAATTTTGTCCTGCATTTTTTTAGTTGTAATCTCTGTCCTGCCTATATATTTTTCATTCTGTTGGTCCTCCCTTTTTTTATTAGTTTATCCTGACTTTTTTTTTACAAAGTGCCCCATTCTGATATTTTTTTACTCCTGTCCTCGGATACAGGATTTAAGTTCAAATATATATTGCATCAAATTTACATAGAAATTATAATACATTAATGAAAAATATGCAATGAAATAAAAAACCTTAAATAAAAACAAAGCAAATATTACAACTAATTTATAGTTGACCATTACCTCATCCCAAAAATGAGAAGATAACATGTGAAGTGTATTTTTTACAATTTTTAAAAACTACTTCAATACAAGAATCTCGAGACCATAGTGTTGCAGGCACAAAATTTACATATTATATACTGGTTTTCAAAGGTTTTCAGTACAATAATTGGAAAGCTGTAACCTAGTTTTTAAGCCAAACTCTTGTATGATGAAGCCAAGTGTAATTCAAACTGGTCGCCTTGTTTCGCATATTAATTTGTCTGTAAAAACAATGATGCATGTCAGCAAAAAGAATTGGATGGTATCCCAAATCATCAGATATAATTTGAAAATAAAACATCAATGTAATTATTTGTCAAAACCTGCTGAAAAAGGCACACTTTCACTGGTTCTGATAGAGATAAACAAAACGATATACATGAAATACCTAAAAAAAAATCATAACTAGAGACTCTTAAGAGCCTGTGTTGCTCACCTGTATTTACTGATGCATTGGAAATCATGTAAAATAAGGTTAAAATCATACTTTATAGTATAAGATATCTTTAGATACTATAATAATATCTAAGATAATAGCAAACCAGATGCTCCGCAGGGCACAGCTTTATACGACCACAGAGGTTGAACCCTGAACAGTTGGGGCAAGTATGGACACAACTTTCAAGCTGGATTCAGCTCTAAATTTGAATTGTGATTAAATAGTTGACACAGCAGAGGTTTCTGACACAGAATGAATGTGGTCTCATGAACTTAACATTTTTTTTTTGCCTTTGAGCAATTCACTATGCTGTTAAATATTAATCCTCTCAAAAAAATGATTGAAGAAATTTTCTTTTTATTTATGAAATCTGAAATGAGAAAAATTGAACACCCCCCCATATATTTTTTTTCACAATTGAAAATACTTGCTATTGCACAATACTGTGCAATTGAAAATTTCTTGCTATTGCTGAATACTGTGCAATTGAAAATTTCTTGCTATTGCACAATATTAAATATAATTATTTTGATCCTGATTTGGACCAACTTGAAAACTGGGACCATAATCAAAAATCTAAGTACATGTTTAGATTCAGCATATCAAAGAAGCCCAAGAATTCAATTTTTGTTAAAATCAAACTTAGTTTAATTTTCGACCCTTTGGACCTTAATGTAGACGGTTGACCAATTTGAAAACGGGACCAAAAATTAAGAATCTACATACACAGCTAGATTTGGCATATCAAAGAACCCCAAGTATTCAATTTATAATGAAATCAAACAAGTTTATTTTTGGACCCCGATTTGGACCAACTTGAAAACTGGGCCAGTAATCAAAAATCTAAGTACATTTTTAGATTGAGCATATCAAAGAACCCCAAGATTTCAATTTTTGTTAAATTCAAACTAAGTTTAATTTTGGACACTTTGGACCATAATGTAGATCAATTTGAAAAAGGGACTAAAAAATAAGAATCTACATACACAGTTAGATTCAGCATATCAAAGAACCCCAATTATTCAATCTGTGATGAAATCAAACAAAAAAAAAGTTTATTTTTGGACCCTTTGGGCCCCTTATTCCTAAACTGTTGGGACCAAAACTCCCAAAATCAATCCCAACCTTCCTTTTATGATCATAAACCTTGTGTTTAAATTTCAAAGATTTCTATTTACTTATACTAAAGTTATGGTGCGAAAAACAAGAAAAATGCTTATTTGGGCCCCTTTCTGGCCCCTAATTCCTAAACTGTTGGGATCTCAACTCCCAAAATCAATCCCAACCTTCCTTTTGTGTTCATAAACCTTGTGTTTAAATTTCAATTATTTCTATTTACTTATACTAAAGTTATTATGCGAAAACCAAGAATAATGCTTATTTGAGCCCTTTTTTGGCCCCTAATTCCTAAACTGTTGGGACCAAAACTTCCAAAATCAATCCCAACCTTCCTTTTATGGTCATAAACCTTGTGTTTAAATTTCATACATTTCTATTTACTTAAACTAAAGTTATAGTGCGAAAACCAAAAGTATTCGGATGACGCTGACGACGACGCTGACGCTAACGTGATACCAATATACGACCAAAAAATTTTCAATTTTTGAGGTCGTATAAAAACTGCAAAATATCCACAAAATTACTAACTCAGGGGCAGCAACCCACCAACTGGATGTCGGATTTGTCTGAAAATTTCAGGGTAGATATATCTAAATCTGATGAACATTTTTGCCACCAGTCAGATTTTGCTCTAAATGCTTCAGTTTCAGAGATATAAACCAAAAACTGCATTTTACCCTATGTACTATTTTTAGCCATGTCTGCCATCTTGGTTTGTGGGCAGGGTCATCGGACACTTTTTTTTAACTAGATACTCTTATGATGATTGGGGACAAGTATGGTTACATTTTGTCTTAGTAGTTTCAGAGGAGAAGATTTTTGTAAAAGTTAACGACGCCAGACGACGCCAGACTACGGACGCAAAGTGATGAGAAAAGCTCACTTGGCCCTTTGGGCCATGTGAGCTAAAAATGTAACATTCAATGCTTTTAATGTTCCAATGAATTTAAAGAAGGAATTACCTTCAATATAAATCATGATATGAACAAATCACAATCAGTAAATTACTTTACAAATATAAAAATCATTTTGATTATTGTCCTTAGTTTGATTTGATGATTTTGACATTGACATTTTGAGAAGTATTCAGAAAAAAAGTATTTTTCAATTTGATTTGATTTATAGAATTTTAACATGCACGTTGACAAGTTCAAGTTTAGTCTATCATAACCATACATCGAACAGTACTATTATAAAATCATAACATCATTAATTTCTTCTATGTAATGCTGGCAAGTACCCGTTCATATGTATATATGCAGTGTAACTTCATTTGATTTCTTAAAAAAACCCACAAAATTCAATAATGTATTATATATTATAACTTCTTATCATCCAACAAATTGCAGTTACTATGAATAGACTAGAATGGTTTCAAATAATATGTTCTAAAGTTATTCAAAACCTTAATAAACCAAACATCAGATATATTTGTTTAGATATTAAAATTGAGAATGGAAATGGGGAATGTGTCAAAGAAACAACAACCCAACCATAGAGCAGACAACAGCCGAAGGCCACCAACATTAATTTAGGGAAAACAACTGTACAAATTCTACAGGATGCTATACACCATTAGGCAGAAAACAAAATGGTGGCAATGTTCTTTTTCACAGAATTTGATATATAGTACGATTTGACATTATTGATACAACTCATTTAAATTGAAGCTGAGTCAACATCTTTCTTGTTGGTGATACCTCTGGTTCTGGTTTTGTTGGCTTTTGTTTCTTTGGTGTTGTAAACAGATCTTCTCCCATATATTTCTTTTTTGGTGATTCTGAAAAACTGTCAAACTCATCAATACTAAAAGAATCTGCAGATGAATTACTCCCCTTTTTAGAACTCTTTGTTTGATAGTTTGAAAAAGAGGCTTGAAGTTCTGTATTATGACCTTGTGATTTGACTGATGTTATTTGACTGTTCTGAGCCATGGAGGCTTCTAACATGTCACAGGCAGCAGTCAAGTCACCGTTTATTTCAGAGTTTTCTGTCATGTCTAAGGAATCCATCAGATCGAAACTATTGTCATTTTCAGTACCACTTATGTCATTTTGATTATCAGGACATTTTTTGCTTTCTTGGGTTGCTTCAATGTAAGTGTCATCTCCATAATCAGACCACTGACTGTCAGACAGTGGTGACTGCGGTGCCACATCATCAGAATCGATGATACTATCTAAATGTGGCTTCTTTAGGAAGATTTGGAGTCCATTTCTTTGACATAAAGGTGTTGATGTAGATGGTTTTATGCTACTGCTATTGAATGATGAGCTAGGTCCTGCATATGCATTTTCCTTGTCTTTCAAAACTGTGAACTTTGGTTCTTTAGGGCTTTCCTCCTTTGAAACTAATTCATCTAAAATTTCCTCCACCTGCAAAAGACATGTGTCCTTTGAATAGAGATAAGCAATGTTAATGTTGCAGTTGCTTATATAATTATAAAACATTTATTTTCATAGGAGAGGTATTATGTACTTATTTGTAATATGTTTCATCTCTGAATTAATACTTCAGTGCAAAATAATTTCCCATAAGGGCTCATGTTGTACAATTTAATCTCAATAGATAGCACATCTTATTCTGACTGGTAACAAGTGTAGTCTCAAGAGAGACACTGTTCAACTTCAACTAATGGGCAATTTGTTCTCAATGGAGAAATATAGGTTCTACCACTGCATTGAGTGTGATATCATATTTATCCACTCAAGACAATTAAGTTTTCATATTTAAAATGCAAGCTTGCCAAGCTTTTTAAATATTTAAAATTTATCTGTTGAGAGTGGATAATTTTGATACTGCACAAGATTTGGTGGAAGAACCAGTTTCTCTAATGATTTTTATACAATATGCAGACATTAATCCTTCTTTTCGAATGACCTGCAAAAGGACCTATTTCTACATGAGGTCATCAGGCATGGTCACCTTTTTTTCATAACCTCACAAAAGGAATTTCAAAGGAAAGCAAGAAAATTTGAACTCATAAATAAATTTTGACTAATAAAGAATTGAGATCAAATGAACCACACATTGATTAATAAAAATAATCAATATGTCATGAATGGGATAAATTGAGTGAGAATTAGAGAACTGTTATGCTATATCTTTACTGGAGTGGTATTTTTATACTTTGTCTTGAATGGAGAGGTATTGTTATATTATGTACTCAATTGAGAGGTTCTGTTATACTTATTGGTAATAAGTCTTCAGTATGCAGGCATCAGTTTGACTTATAGGTATTATATGTCTGAAAAAAAGGAAAATTAATTTTCTTCATCCAACAAAGATTATTTTTTCTTACTGGTAACCAGTGTATCTTAAGAGAATACCTGGTAGGTGATATTTGACTGACTGGTAATGTATGTTAGAACAAACGAGGAAAAGTAATGTTATATGTCCCGCAAGGAGCATCTATACTTACTGGTAACATGTTATGTAGCTGATGGTATAAAGTTGTATTCCTTCTCTCTGGGTCTTTCTGTATAGCTTTTTGTAGATGATATTTTGTTCCTTCAATATGGACGGCTTTCTTTCCCCTTGTTACAGCAGTATACACATGCTGCCAGTTTTGATACTGATTGAACCCCAGTACATATACTAATGTCTCACATTCAGATCCCTACATAAAGAAATTCAAAGAGAGGCTAAGTCAGTGTCCTCCTTTTTCACTAAGGTAAGTTGGTGGTTTTTTTTAAACACGTTTAACCAGATGGTTTTTTTTGTGTGTTTTTTTTAAACATTTCCAACAAGGTTTTTTTACTGTGGGCGGGTTGGGGGTCACATTAGTATTATTCAAATTTAATGAAATTGAGCAAAAAATAAATAGACGTAGTCAAATAAACTGTCAAATATTTTTCTTTGATTTTCTGATAATGTTTGATAAAAAATAATAATGGCATACTTATAACTGTCACTTGGGAATCTAATAATAATTTCACCTGCATCAATTAAAACAATCTTAATTATGTAGTATTTCAATTATTTGATATGAAAATAAATGCAAATACAAAAACTTTATGGATTGTTATGCTTATCTATTTTAATTATATTAATAAGAAGATGTGGTTTGATTGTCTATTAGAGTCAAATGAAGTAGATGGAAGCAACTTCTTATATCTGTGGATTCATTAATACTTGGATACTTATTTTCCTGGATTTTATGGGTACAGGGGAACCACGAATATAAAAGTTCACTGAATTGCAAATTTTCTAAAGGAATATATGCAGACTTTGCCAAAACCATGAATTTAAATATCAACTAATATGCAAGTTTTCCTCAATCCCAGAAAATTGGTTCCCACGAAAATAAATGAATCCACAGTATAATTAAGTCACCATACAGCTTCACTGATGAGCATGTTGTTCAGATATCTCATAATTAAATGTGTGCATCAATTTGCCTTATTTTTTGTATAAAATTCTAGTTTTTCTTCATGTAAATCAATTTTAACTCACCTCCTAACTGGTGCACTCAATTAGCGTTTATCACTTTCAAGGTAAGTGGTTTATAAATGGAACCAAGTTTCCATAGTGGCATAAACAATCTATGGTGTTACCTTTTTTACCTACCTGAAACGTATGAATAGTACGAGCCCAGGAATGTTTCATTTTACACTTCTGCATGACTTCTCTGTAATTTACCCACAATTCCCTAGGACATTCACGATCTTCATCAGAAAATTTTAAAAATCTATCTGCTCTTCCTCTGTTGCTCACACTATTGACTTCCTGATAAAGAAAAAAACAATCATTTATACAGTATCACTTCTCTATTGATATAACTGTCCTTTTCATACAAGTATGGCTATTTTGATTTTTTTTTATAAATCCTTAATGAGGAGGGTAACATGGTATTGTGCTGTAGAAACTTTCCTGCATAACAGTGATTTCTTTTCAAACTGCTATTAATGTCAATCTTTCATATTTTGTAAACGATATGTTTCTAAATTAGGCTGTCAGTTTTCTTGTTTGAATTGTTCATGGTTTTCATGTCAGGGTCTTTTATAGCTGATAATTCAGTATGAGTTTTTCTCATTATTGAAGTGACCTTTAATGGATTACTGCCATGTTATTTGAACAGTGGCCCATAATTATCTCATTGGCAATCATAACACATTTTCTTATTTTTATATTAATATTTATATTGAAAAATAACAGTAATCAACAAATGAAATTTCCTTGATGTTAAGGAAAGACCCAGTGAAAATTTTTCACTTCAAACCACATAATTCCAATTGAAATTTATTTATAGAAATACAGTAACATGAATAATCCCTTCTGACAGTAAGGTCCATGGTAAGGGGACATATCTTTTGGGTTGTATAAAGATATGCAGCCAAGTATGGTCAGAATGGACCTTGGTGGTGCTAATATCCTTGCTAGTGTTGAGCATCATGCTATCAGCACATAGGAATTCTGTGTAGAGTCTTCTAGTGAACAGATCAATAGTTCAATTTCTGCCTTTTTCAGATTCCCTTTTTCCACCCTCCATACCAGTCAGAGTGCTGATTAAATCTGGTATGGTTCATATTCTCTAAATTCAAAAGTTAAATTTCTCTACTATCCCAGATTCCCTTTTTCCACCCTCCTTCCCAGTCAGAGCAAAGTGCTGATTCTACACTTGTATGGTTCATATTCTTTAACCCTTTCCTCCATGGAAATTGTTATTTTACATACTTGACTCGCATGGGATTTTTCAATAAAATGCTGAAAATCAGCACATTTAACGTATTAATACATTGTGAAAACAAATATTACATCAATGAAATTCCAATCATACATTCTTATGAATATCCTTTTTATATTGAATACAAATTTTATAAGGTCTGATACAGATATTTCGAAGTCAGAAGCGTCAAAAGGCATCATTATGAAGGAAAGGGTTAACTTGATCTCATACTGAAAATTTTATCAAACAGATATCAATCATTCAAATGCACATACAGCTTTAATGAAGTAAATTTCTCCGTTGCAAAGTCTGATGGTGGCAGCAGTCTTCTTCTTCTTCTGTTTCTTGCTTGCTTCATTTCTTTCTGGATTCATTGTTGTATTTGTTGCGTTCATTGTTTCACATAGACTTGTTCTAAAACGTATACACAAAAGGGTGAATGATTCAGATAAGTAGAAAAAAAAAGTCTAAAAATTATTTATTAATGAAACACACAATGCAAACTTCAAACAGTAACTCAAGAGTCAGACAAAAAATTATGCTTTTAAATTTTTTGAGTATATATGTAGGACTCTAAAGTGCGATGGGGACGCTAAAGTACGATGGTCACGCTAAAGTGCGATGGTCTACGCTAAAGTGCGATTCCTCCATACGCTAAAGTCCGATGGTCTGCGAAAGTATAGACGTACGAAACGTAGATGGATTATGACGTTAACAGTCGTTTATACAAACTAAAAATGAACACGCCGGAAGATATTGCGTATATTATTAATTGTCGGCTGAAACGTTAGTTGTACATTGCAGGAAAATATAACATGGATGTATAGTTGCTACAAAATAAAGGAGAAAATTAAGCTCGGCAAACATCGCTTTTCTCTCTCATTTAAATTAAACAAATAAATGTGACATATTCCGACAATTATCGAATATTGTATCTGTAATGTAAAAAGGACGATTGTTAGGGGTTTTGTTCCCATTAGTGATAGACTACAACGTGTGAACGTTAAGCTACACAAATTATCACAATATTTAATACGCCCGCGAATTGTCAGAAATTCATTTACAAGACATATAGTATTCTGTGACACCCAAATTACTTTTAGAATCATTCACTTAAGACTATGGTTAAATTAAAATGCCTTTCACATATAGTATACCTTATAATACTAGGTTATACAAAAGGACTATTTTTACATTAAGTGTTCTTTAACGCGTTTTATAAAGCCCTCAAACCTATTGGTCCATCGCACTTTAGCGTGATATGCCATCGTACTTTAGCAAACAAACAACCATCGCATTTTAGTGTGAGACACCATCGTACTTTAGCGGACACCATCGCACTTTAGCGTGCACCATCGCACTTTAGCATGCCCATCGCACTTTAGAGTACCATCGCACTTTAGAGTCCTACATATATATGATTAATAAGCAATTAAATAACACAATTTTAAGATTAAATGTGATTTTGTAAAGGATTTTTGAATTCCAACTTTGCTAACCCTCTCATTGAAAGTAAAGTTGGTGAGTGAAAGGCTAGTTTACAACTAGAAAGACTTTTACAAAATCCTATCTAATTTCAATAATTCTATTCTAAACAATAAAAAGAGTTTTTGTGTGAAGGTTTATCTTTTAAATCTATTTAATTTTTTTCTTTTCTGGGGATTTTTTTTTATCTTTGCTAGATGCAACAGGAAAGTGTTTGCAAAACAATATCATTCTAAATTTTGACAGCTTTTTCTGTATGTAAAAATAATGAAATCTGAAGTACTAATTGTTCTCTTATTCTTGTCAACTGTTCAACAATCATAATAACAATTGCATGCAAAAAATACTTTGGTTTCTCTGTGACAAAATCCTCACACAAATATTGATATGCATGTGCTGTCTTAAATAATAGAAAAAGACACCACAGAATGAATGTGGTCTTATGAATTTTTTTTTTGCTTTTGAGCAACACTATGCTTTTGAATATTAATCCCCTCAAACAAAAATATTTGAAGAAAAATTCTTTTTAATTTCTGAAATCTGAAATGAGTAAAATTTTACCCCCCACCCTCCCAATTTTTTTCATCTCACCCTTTCCCTTATTCAAAAAAAAAAAAAGAAAAATATTTGTAAACCATTTTAGAATCATAACAACCATTTCCCATAATGCAACAATAAAACAAAAATGTCAGACATCCTAACCAGAATGAATAAAGCCATACTAACCCATCCAGTGTTTGTGACATTAGAGTTATCTCCATTGCATCTGCTGCTTGTTCTGGTTCTAGGTCTCCCTCTAAATATTTAACATCTATTTTACCACTCCCATCATCCTCATAGACCACAACCATACCATTCTTCTTTAGACAAATCTTATCACCAATTCGGAAATCCAGTTTATTTTTGTGATTCCTGGTAGTATGATTGTTGTACTTTTTACATGCATGTTCATTAATCATCTCACAATATTTACTGTAAAATATAAAAATAAGCTTATTAATCCACACACTGTACAGTTGAATAGGATTATACGTGTTCACTTGTTTATCTTAAATAAAAATTCATTTAGTGTATGCTTCAATGAAAATGGTAAATCTAATGAATGTAGCTGACCATAGAATGATGATATTAATAAAAGTACTTTATATGTTCCCTTTTTTTATGTTCTGATATTACACTATTGTTTCAGATAAGGGTGAAGGTTGGTATTTATATAGATTAGACCGTTGGTTTTCACGTATGAAGGGTTTACACGTTATTTTTAGAGCCCTTTATAGCTTGCTGTTTGGTGTGAGCCAAGGCTCTGTGTTGAAGACCGTACTTTGACTTATAATGGTTTATTTTTACAAATTGCGACTTAGACGAGGGAGTTGTCGCATTGGCAATCATACCACATCTTCATACCTATTGTATCTGTATTCAAAAATAAGTCTTACTTGGTAAATGTGATAAACTGAGATCTGGTGTGGTCTTGAAGAGTGGGTTCATCTTTTAACATTTTTTGTACAACTGAAAAATGAAAGAATAGATTGTAATTACAGTTGATAAGATAAACAGGTGCTTGTAGACAAAACTTACTGTGGATGCATTAATTTTTCATATGTACCAATTTTCGTGGATTGAGGAAGCTTTCAATTTTGTGGATATTTGATTTAGTAGTTTTGCTAAGGTCTACATACATAACTGGTGGAATTGTCCCAATGGTAATCATACTACATCTCCTTATTTTCAAATACTTACAAAAAAGTTGTTTCACTAAGATAACTTAACTTGAGTTAAATTTTTAATTAAAGAAAATAGTTATTTCCATAATTAATATACCTTACCTACATCATGCATATCGTTACCCTCTTTAGGAACTTCATGTAAAGCAAAGTTATGTTCTGAGGAAAATATTGGGTATCTCTTCTCAGATATGTATGTGGCATTTTGTATGATAAGGTTTGATTCAGCTCTGTGATTTGTCTTCAGTTCAATAGCAGATTTAATAGGATACGTTGACTTGAAAATGTCAGCCAGGAGATTTCCAGGTTCAATGGAAGGCAACTGTCGAACATCACCTAGGAGAACAATTTTCCGTAGTTTTGAATTTTCCATCAGCGTTGTAAGAAGGGTTGAAAAAGTAGACACAGCCACCATACTGCATTCATCAACAACAAGTGTCTTTACATGCCTGAATTTCCACTTAGCGTCTGGATCTTTCTGTGTTACGTAAAACTTATAGCTCCATATAATCTGATGTAAAGTAAAACCATTTGTATTGGCTCGTCTACCCAGTAAATTAGCAGCTTTGCCTGTTGGAGCAGTGTATATGATGATTGGTTCAGAACTGTCCCTAGGATCTTCTTCCTGTGGTTCTGCTGTGCCATCTTCAGGGCTACATAAAATTTCAGAATCTGGTACCCTATCTGCAGGGCTAGAGAACATCTCAGATTCAGGAAAGTCAGGATCATTGATGTTGTCTCTAGTTTTCTGAGAGTATTTATAGTCATTTAAGTCCATTTCATCTCTTCCATCTATTTGTGACATTTCTTCTTCCCATTCTTCCTTCTTATTTTCTTCATCCAAATCTTCATTTTTATCTTTTTCTTTCTCTCTGTAAAATAGTAATGATAATCAATATCAAGGACTACAAAACTTAAAAAAAATGCAAACATTAGGAGACTGTTTTTTTGTTTAATTTGTTATTTTGACATGTTTGCCACAATTTAGAGCAAAAATATCACACCCTTTTATGATATTTTCAGGTAAGAACAGTGTAGGGGAAGCAGGGGCAGATCCTGCCATTTTTAAAAGTGGACTTCCCAATCTAGGATAAAGAGGGGGTTCCAATCACATGTTCTCATTTAAATGCATTGATCGTCCAAAAAAAAAGAGGAGGGGGGATGGGTTTCCAACCCCCAGAACACCCCTGAATCAGCCACTTGGGTGGGTCAATTGTGTAAAATGCAACGTTCAGCTTTTTCTTTTCTTGTCAAGCATAGTATTTAGAGACAAAATATTATTGTTAGAATCAAGATTTTATAATTGGAATAAATCCTTGACATGGACTTTCACAAATGTACTAACAAATAAATAATACCAAATCCTGAAAAATTTCACAATTTCATATTCCTTAACAATGTCTACAAAACTGCCGACACAGAACAAGTTACTTCCCAGATTTTTTAAAATATAAAATTCCGCCCATATATTTACAAGTTCATCCAATTTCATCAACACATTGTTCTACTTACTTTTGTGAAGACATAACTTTAGTGACAACAGTTGTTTTACCACAACCTCCTTTCCCTGATATGACGACTATAGGATACTTTAATAACATCTTAGCTGCTTCCAATTGCTCTTTGTCTCCTCGTACTCTCTCAAATTCTTCACTGAAAACAGACAGATAAATGTTATCATTCTGAATCGATTAATCAATTGACATAAAAAAGTATAAAAAAACAAACGAAACGTCTTGAAAAATTGGTTTATTTAAACAATTGTAAAAAAGTAAATATATTTTTTTTAGGATTGCAAATTTAAATTCAGTGTGCAAAATCACTCTTCTTGTTCTTAGGGGAAAATGAACATAATTTTAACAATTACTTTTAACTTTCAATGTCACATGATTTAAAATATATGTAGGCTTTAAAACAAATGTTTTTTAGGTCTACTGTATGCATACACAGTCAATATTTATAAGAAAAAAATACGCAAAAGTTTAGTCAATTCTAAAAGTTCCTGATATTCCATTAAGTTTTGGATTTTAAATATCACTGTAAACGATGTTCAAGTAACGCTCTAGATGAAGAACAGCTATAGAAATTGTTTCCACAAGTTTGTCAATACACTGTTGTCTTATAATTATGTACATCCCTCTTTTTATAATATTATATTGATAGATACTAATGAATTATGTACATGTACAGTGATCATATGTTCATTCTTTTAGCGAAATCAATTTATCTTTTAAAACAAACCTTTCCAGATCAACATCAAGTTCCCATGGTTCTTCTAACTGCTTTTTATACAGAGTATTAATTCCTTCTGTTATTTTTCGTTCATAATTATAAAGCTGTTGTAAACACACTTTCATATCATTGTCTATCTCAACTTCCTTGGTTATTTTGTGCCGTTTTAAGAATTTTAATGCTTCATCAAACACTCTACACTCATTCTCCATTTTCATTTTCAATTTAGCCAATGAAATCTGTGTATGGCCATTTTGTCTGGAGTCAGTTTTCAGAAAGTCGTAGATAATCAGTGCTTCTTTATTTACTTGGTCTAGATCATCAAACAGACCAGCTCTTTGTATTGACATCAAAGCTGCCTCACAGCCTACCAAATCATAATCTTTGTTCAGTAACTGAAAATAAGTCAACAGAAATTTAAAAGATTTTCTATTAAGCAAGACATATCACTTTTCAACATTTTTATACACCCTGCCTTTTAAATAATTAGGGTTGAGTTTTCCTTATGAAGGTAAATCAATAAACACGCTTCAGTTGCATAATTTTATAAAAACCATTCATACACAGTACACACATTATATCACCTGGTACCAAAGTCAAAAATAAACATTTACAGATTGATGACCCCAACAAAGATATGGACAACATAAAAATGCTTTTTACATGAGTAATTTAATCTAAAAAGAAAATTGTAGTTGTAATGAAAAGCAGTATTTTTAAAGCCTATTCATTTTTAAGAAAACAAGTATAATGCTAAAGTAAATTTCCAATATGATTATGTGCCACAATTATCAGACCTAAATGATTTATTCATTCAGGTCTGATAATTCACAAACCTTTTTAAATCCAAACACCCATGGTTTGAGGTCTAAAGCCTTGCTGAGATCTTTAACAAGACTTTCATTTTCAGGGTTCTCCATGATGGCTTTGAACTGCATGGGTAGCAACTGTGACAAATGCGATACTAACTTGGGATATTTCAAAGCCTTTGATATACATGCCCACTCTGAAAAATAATAATTTCTTGAATTATAATTTTCCTACAGCACCAACAAGCAACAATAACGATTTGGTAAAAGAAATTATTTCTAAACAATTCAATGTATTTGTCTAATACATGTACCAGCATCTATGTAAATGCTAAAAAACTGGAATGCAGATACATCTGTTATTTAAAGACTTTTGTAATCTTTGGCAGTATAAACTTCCAAATAGGAGATAATTCTTTGTCTGTTTTCTTAACACAAACATAGCTTCCTTCTTAAAAAGATAAGTAAGATGCACAGGTTGTAGTGTTGAAGACTATAGCTCAACACATACATATATAAACTAGGCTTTTAAAAAAAATAATCTAATTTACTCTTTGTTGTTGCAACTGCTTTCTTTAGCTATATAGTAATACTTGATTTAAAGTGTCATATTCTTATACAAATGCAAGTTCCAAATGAAATCATGGGTTATGAAAATTGGCTAATTAGGCAAAAAAAAATATGTCTGTTTAAAGGGGCACTAGCTGCCAAATTCATGATCACCGATTTGACTCAAATTCTCATTTTTTATTTATAACAATGTATAACATTTTTCAAAACTATCAAAAATATCAAATAAACAATTTACCAGACATGGTCTCAATAAGATGTTGCTTCGTTTCGTGTAAAATTTAGCCAAAACACCATCTAATTAACTATCGAGTTGACCTTCTATGACCATATAAGCAATGTAAACATAAACACAGATATAAATAGATTAAGCAACTTGTGCAATTCTATTTTTATAGGTCTGTTAAATTTTGTATTATAGATTAAAAATTTATGTTTATCCTCGTTTCTATCTTTATAAGAATGATTTTGTGTGGATCGAATCAGTTAATCAAATTATTTACCTTTGTATCACTTTCAATGTTGACATCCTTTACCTTTAAATACCCGTACACGGACATTGCATGCGTTATTCTATCACTTTCTACAGGGTTAAATTGGAGTTCACATGAATATGGATTTAATGAGGTCGAATTATTCACTTGCAAGTGAATAACTCATTATTAATGTTTATTAGCTTAATTTGACAAAATTGAACCATTTTAGCTGATAAAAGCAAATTATTATTTCACTTTTTCACTTTCATTAATGATTGAACAAAAAAAAAAGTATACTTCTGATTTTTTATATAATTCGTAGCTAGTGCCCCTTTAAGGTTACATCATCAAAATAAATAGGGTAGGTATGTCGGTATTTCCATTTTATTATTTTTTTCCATATTTATGGTGCCATGATTTTGAGTTGTGCTGTCTGTTTTGCCGCGGTCTGAGTTGACCACAGGCCAAGTTTAACCCTATTTTTAATGATTGGATTATTTCCCTTAGTTATTGGTTGGGGGAAAAAAATGGCGGCGAAGTTTTTATTTCATTACATGAGTTGCAAGTTTCCTTAAAACAGCTGTCATATTCATGATTGTGAACATTGGGATGTATCAGGTAATTGATTAAATTTATTGGCAACCCTTACTTCGCTTTTGACACAAGTTCTTAATTTTTCACTTTACGACGGAAATAAAATGGCTTAGGGTTGGCGCTCAAATTAGGGTCGGGTCGGGTAACCGTAAACAGGCATATTTTTTTTTGGCCTTATTCAACAAAGACTATGGATTTTCTATCCATTGAAACAATTAATTAACTTAAAGAGACTGTTCTTTGATTACAACATGTAATCGTATAATTGCATTTTCCCTCATTTTTAACATGTGCCTTTAGAACTGAAAATATGGTGTTGTGTACTTAAAATTCTTGCAGATTGATAAAACATTTAATATTCCTTGACTTATTGTTTTAAAACCTACCAGTTGTATTCAATGCTCTCATAACATTTTCTGATGAAATCTTATTATCTTCTGGCAAAAAGTTAGCAAATTCCTGTATTAACTCTTCAAGGTGTTCAAATTTCAATCTTCTGTTATTTCCACTATGTCTGAAATAGATTATTTAAATAATTAAGATGCATCTCATTATATTATGCTGGTTCTATTTGTTCTTTACCTTAATCTGTTGTTTACCAAACATTGACCTTAACCAAAACAGAATGTAAAGAAAAACCAAATGCACTACATCCTTCCTTGCATATGCAACTTCAAGTACCGTATTCAGCCATGCATACACCCCTTTTTGTCGTCCAATATTCGTGAAAAAAAAGTCTATTAAAAACAAAATTTGAAAAAATATTTGAAATTGTTGATAAAGAAAAATCAGTGGTTTATTGATTACCCATTCTAACAAAGTATCAATGAATATGCAATTTCTTCAATCTTAAACAAAGGTAAACATCAAGAGCCTGTAATTCAGTGGTTGGCGTTTGTTTATGTGTTACATATTTGTTTTTCGTTCATTTTTTTACATAAATTAGGCCGTTAGTTTTCTCGTTTGAATTGTTTTACATTGTCTTATCGGGGCCTTTTATAGCTCACTATGCGGTATGGGCTTTGCTCATTGTTGAAGGCCGTACGGTGACCTATAGTTGTTAATGTCTGTGTCATTTTGGTCTTTTGTGGATTGGTGTCTCATTGGCAATCATACCACATCTTTTATATATTGTATCAAAACATATTTGTTGTTCAACTTTCTTAAGACTTCTGTCTTTAGATTTTTTGTCTTATAGGGTTGTAGTCTCATTGACTAATATCCAACATATTACATTCATAGAAACTACCTAGTGTTAGATCAAGACCTTTGGCATTGCTTATTCAAGCACAAAAGGGAAAAACTTTGACAAAAATTCATGAAACAGAAATGTTCTGTTAAATATCACTCTAACTGTCTAACATGAAAACTTACTCTATATATTGTAAAAATTCATCAATGTAAATATATGAATCATTGCCATTTTGTCCATTTTCTTCTCTCTCTTCTGCTTTACTTAATGTTTTGGTTAGAAACATGTTGACTAATTTATCTCTGACTACTTTATTGTCCTGTCTGATCATGTATGTCAAACTTGTGCCATCTTTAGGATATCTTGTACGCTTGTCTCCAGTTAAAAACCTTGTTCGAAGTATAAAAATTTTCCACCATGGATCTATGAAGTGAAATGGAGCTGCAACTTTGTTGCTATTGTTAGGCCTCTCAAGATCTTTCAAAATTCCTGAAAGAATAAAGATATTAAGCATTTTATTAACATCATATTTACCAAAGGACAAACATATATTGAAATTTAATCTGGTAACAGATTATATACTAAAATAAATTGTTAAGATGCACTTACATGTAGTTTCAAGTAATCATGGAATTTTCTGCACATAGAGCATAACCACCCTAATTTAACTACAGTGAGAGCCTGTGTCGCTCTACTGTATCTACTGTTGTTTTTGGAAATCATGTAAAACAATGTTAATATCATTATTATTAGTATTAAATACAATATATTATTAGATACTGTTAAAATAAATAAGAAAATTTCCTTAACATTACAAATTCAGGGGCAGCAACATATAAATTGGTAGGGTTGTCTGATTCCTCTGAAATATCTATCAAATGTACCAGGATTATAATTTAGTAAGCCAGACGCGCGTTTCGTCTACATAAGACTCATCAGTGACGCCCATATCAAAATATTTATAAAGCTAAACAATTACAAAGTTGAAGAGCATTAAGGATCCAAAATTCCCAAAAGTTGTGCCAAATACGGCTATGCCTGGAATAAGAAAATCCTTAGTTTTTCGAAAAATTTAAACTTTTGTTAACAGGAAATTTATCAAAAAAAATGACCACATTATTGATATTCATGTCAACACCGAAGTGTTGAATACTGGGCTGGTGATACCCTCAGGGACGAAACGTCCACCAGCAGTGGCATCGACCCAGTGGTGTAAATATTTATCAAAGGTACCAGGATTATAATTTAGTACGCCAGACGCTCGTTTCGTCTACATAAGACTCATCAGTGACGCTCATATCAAAATATTCATAAAGCCAAACAATTACAAAGTTGAAGAGCATTGAGGATCCAAAATTCCAAAAAGTTGTGCCAAATACGGCTAAGGAAATCTATGCCTGGAATAAGAAAATCCTTAGTTTTTCGAAAAATTTAAACTTTTGTTAACAGGAAATTTATAAAAAAAAATGACCACATTATTGATATTCATGTCAACACCGAAGTGTTGACTACTGGGCTGGTGATACCCTCGGGGACGAAACGTCCACCAGCAGCATGAAAATTTCAGGGCAGATGTTTCTAAACCTGAAACCTTATGAACATTTTTACCCAGGTCAGATTTATTAGGTCTTTCCACTTTTCTGTGGAAAGCCTATTGTATTTGTTCTGATTATTATTATTATTTTTTTTTTCCGCCAAATTTTGTTCTTGCGATAAATGTTTGTTTCGCAATATGTCGCTTAAATATTTCTCATATTGTATCGTATAGTTTATGCGCTTTTAAATTTCACCCTGCTAAGCCAAACCATTTTCTTTGTAAGAGTTATCTCCCTATTCACTGTTTATCATCTGTGTGCATCTCCTTCGTAACAAAAAAAGATATCGACAAAATTCATTTTACAAATTGTTCGTTACATCCTCAGTAATTTTTGGCGTATTTGGATCGAAGCGATTCGAAGAAATTTTATAGGAGTTATCTATCTTTACGGAATAAATTTGTCGGTATGTTTTTTTAACTCATAAACCGTTAACCGTATAACCCTGGAATGTTTTTATTTGAGTCCCCTGATTCCTAACTTAGAAAATTAGGTCAAGGTCAAAGGTCAAGGTCATATTTTAGATTTTCATATGTCTTTGATTTCCCTATAACTCTTGAACGGTTATAGATACAAAAAAATTAAGCAGTGAAAAATGCTTGGTACTTCAAGGGGCAACTTTTTTACATTATGACTATATTGATTTTACCATCATGTAAGGGACATAACTCCCATCGATGGTTTTTAAAAAGCCATTTTTAGGCAAAACTCTTAAACAAAAGGTCCTTGACCCATAGGGTCTTTTGCAATGACCTTGTGGAGCAATGACCTTGACGAAGGTTACAAGGTCAAAGGTCAAGGTCATCAAATTATGTGGTTTTGGCACTATTTAAACAGTTTTATGTGTGTTTGAATTTCAACCAACCAACCAACCAACATACCAACCAATCAATCAATCAATCAATCAATCAATCAATCAATCAATCAATCAATCAATCAATCATGATCAATCAATCAATCATGTTTCCGTCTCATGTGTTTCTTATAGGGTTCAACCAACCAACCAATCAATCAATCATGATCAACCAATCATGTTTCCGTCTCATGTGTTTAATATAGGGTCCAAGATCTTCTTTGTGTCTTTTTCCGTGTTTCAATTGACCCTATCCAACGTGTTTAACCAACCAACCAACCAACCAACCAACCAACTAATCAATCAATCAATCAATCAATCAATCATGATCATGATCAACCAATCATGTTTCCGTCTCATGTGTTTAATATAGAGTCCAAGATCTTCTTTGTGTCTTTTTCCGTGTTTCAATTGACCCTATCCAATGTGTTTAACCAACCAACCAACCAACCAACCAACTAATCAATCAATCAATCAATCAATCAATCAATCAATCAATCAATCAATCATGATCATGATCAATCAATCATGTTTCCGTCTCATGTGTTTAATATAGGGTCCAAGATCTTCTTTGTTTCTTTTTCCGTGTTTCAATTGACCCTATCCAACGTGTTTAACCAACCAAGCAACCAAACAACCAACTAACCAACCAACCAACCAACCAACCAACTAATCAATCAATCAATCAATCAATCAATCATGATCATGATCAACCAATCATGTTTCCGTCTCATGTGTTTAATATAGAGTCCAAGATCTTCTTTGTGTCTTTTTCCGTGTTTCAATTGACCCTATCCAATGTGTTTAACCAACCAACCAACCAACCAACCAACCAACCAACCAACTAATCAATCAATCAATCAATCAATCAATCAATCAATCATGATCATGATCAATCAATCATGTTTCCGTCTCATGTGTTTAATATAGGGTCCAAGATCTTCTTTGTTTCTTTTTCCGTGTTTCAATTGACCCTATCCAACGTGTTTAACCAACCAAGCAACCAAACAACCAACTAACCAACCAACCAACCAACCAACCAACTAATCAATCAATCAATCAATCAATCATGATCATGATCAACCAATCATGTTTCCGTCTCATGTGTTTAATATAGAGTCCAAGATCTTCTTTGTGTCTTTTTCCGTGTTTCAATTGACCCTATCCAATGTGTTTAACCAACCAACCAACCAACCAACCAACCAACCAACTAATCAATCAATCAATCAATCAATCAATCAATCAATCAATCTGTATGACTGTTTAATCATGACAGTTTATTGAAGGAACAAACTCTAAATTATTCAAGAAAAATTTTAATTTAATATTGTTCTTACGTCACTTCTGAAAAAAAAAATCCACATGTTCTCTGAAACTAAAGTACAATCGACCTCAAAATTTGCAGTCAGCAGGGCATACATGTACTAAACATTTATAAAAAAACTTGGTGCAGATATCTCTCAAAGCTTTTCCTAGAGAAAAGAAATGGCAATGCCGTAAAAATCGCTTGCTAGGTCCGTTAATCTCAGTAAAAACCTACAATAAAATGTCCGCTCCGAGTTTGAAATACTAATCTGTGTTACAAACAGGTGCTGAAAAATGTACATTATCAGAAAATAATCAATAAATGTGTTTTAAAGTTACACCGGATCAATTAAATCCAAAACATGCACTACTTGTGAACTGTCATCAAAATGTCAATTTCCTACAATGACAAAAGAAATTACATTGTGTACATTCCATCTCTATAGATGTTGTCTGTTTAACGTCCCCACCTAAAAAGAAATAAAAAGACTATCTTTTCGTTATTATAAACCCGTGTCACGTGATGTGGCGCGCGCGCTGTACCTAAAATAAAATAAAAACTTTCCAAACTAAACATGAAACTTCTCCGGTAACAATAATATAGACCCCATACAGAAACAAACAAACAAACAAACAAACAAACAAACAAACAAACAACCCCCCCCCCCCAATTCAATTAATTTTAAAGGGGAAAGACCCCCTACAATTGCTTTTTTAAAGCAATTGATTTATATTTCTAATTGCTTTAGTTTCAGAAATACATGTATAAGCCTATAAATTGATTCGCTGAGTGTAGCCTGATACGACCGCAGAGGTCAAACCCTGACATTTGGGGCAAATTTGGACACAATATTCAAGCTTGATACTGTCTGAATTTTGATTGCAATCAAATATTGACATAATATAGGTTTCTGAAACCAAAAAAATGTGGTCAAAGATCTTACAAATCTATTGCATAATACTGTGCAATTGAAGGCTTCTTATTTCTTCTTTAAATTTTCAAAAATTTTAAATTTGAAAAATTTTGAAAAAAAAAATAATGAACCCCTCAAAAAAATTTGGAAAAAATTCCCCCAAAACTTTTTGAATCCCTCCTAGGAGAAATTACCCCCAAACTCAATCCTTTGTAGTATGGAACCTTGTAGTACAATTTCAAAGAGATCCATTCACTTAAACACAAGTTATTGTCTGGAAACTACAAAAATGCTTGTTTTTGGCTCTTTTTAGGCCCATAATTCCTAAACTGTTGGCACCATAACCCCCAAAATGATCCCAATCTTTTACCTGTGGAATTAATCATTGCGGTACAATTTCAAAGGTTCACAAGTTTTATACTTTCACCAGAAAAATGCTTGTTTTTGGCCGCTTTTGGGCTCCTCATTTCTACACAGTAGGGACCATCATCCTCAACCTTTCTCTTTAGGTTTTGAACCTTATAAAAAATTTCATAGAAATCCATTTACTTAAACTAAAGTTATTGTCTGGAAACCAAATGTGTCTTCGGAAGACGGCACAGACGACATCATACCATTATACCATCCAAATATTTTTTTTGCAGTCATACAAAAACTGCATTTTACCCTTGTGTTCTGTTTTATACCATGTCGACCATCTTGGTTCGCAGGCTGGACCACTGGAAACTATATTATAAACTAAATACCTCATGATTGTGGCCAAGTTTGGATAAAATTGGCCCAGTAGTTTCAGAGGAGAAAATTATTGTAAAAGTTGCAAACAACGGATACCAAGTGAAGAGAAAAGCTCACTTGGCCCTTCGGGCCAGGTGACCTAAAAAGTAATCCATGTTCTTCTTAAAAATTTCTCAAGCCATAAGGTTATTGACTAAACAAGCTTTTTCTTTTGAAATGTCAAGTATGCTGAAAAATCTTTAATACAAAAATTCTATTTAGAATTTAACCTATTGTTTAATATATATTTTCAAAACATTTACAAAACATGTACCCTTCCTGAAGATATAAAAACTATCAGTGTGATAAGAACTTAGAGGGTACAGTGTGACAAGAAGGTATAAAACAATACAAATTGTCTTTGTGAGAACACTACTTATGAAATGACATGTGACTGAAATGAAACTGAAAAATTCACCATACATACCCTGACAACTTTTCATCTTTCTTCCTTCATAGAGTTGTTTCCCTTGTCCAATTCCATTCATCTCCTGATAATTTAAGAACTGCATTTCTTCTTCCTCCCCTTCAAAGTCGTCATCATCATCGTGTTCCGGTAATTCGTCATCTTTCATGAAATATCCACAAATCATGTGACAGAAATGGTCGGTATTTCTCTCCTTTCTGTTGTACATATCTACAGAAAAGAATAATTCTTGAAATACATTTGTATAAAGGAACTAAAAACATTTCTTCTAGTCATAAATCAGAGTTCTCGAAATCTTTTTTTTCCTTGTTGTCCTTGCAAGAAAACTGCTGGTCCTTACTATTGCAAAATACCAAATTTGTGGTGGTCCTCTGACCTTTGGAAATTTTAGAGGCTAAAACCCTCAGACCACCACTATTCAAGAACTCTGATCATAAACATATACATATTCTTCTATATTCTGCATAAATGTCCTGATTCAATTCAAACCAAAAAGAAACAAAATAGATAGATAGATATATATATTCAAAATCAAAAATTAAATGAGATCAGAAATATTAAAACTTCTAAATTACCCATGCTATTGTTCATGATTATAAATAGACCACAAGGTCTTTTTGCTGTTGTGTTAAATATTTATTGACTGAAAATATAACCTATTGATATGCAATAAACATATCTTTTTACTCTTACATTTGTATTTTATACCCTTAAGCATGGTAAAACAAACATGATAAAACAAACTGTTATAATAATCAGAAGGATGTAATGTAATCCTCGGTCAATAGGTGTCCTGTCAGGTGTGAAAGGTAAACATCCTCCCTAATTGTAATAGAGGAAGTTTTTTTTAATGAAATTGTTCATATGTATATTTTCTCTGTATATATGTAATTTATAGTTAATTAGCAATAAAGTTAGTTCATTTATTCAGATTATCTAACTGTGTTAAAAAAAAAAAATTGACCAGTTTAATGAATTAATCTGCTGTACCTGGGGGGGTGGGGTTTCAATGCATTTGATTGGGAGCAAATAGTTGGAAACCCCCCCCCCCCTTTTTACTCTGGGTTGGACCCCCCTTTCCCCTTTTTATAATGGCTGGATCCACCTCTATGGTATGTTCTTTAAAGGACATGCGATACAGAAAAAAATCCAATAGTGATTTTCCCTTAAGATTTTGACACAAAGTCAATTTTGATATGCACCAGGCTAAAAGTCACTTCTCATATTGTTTTGGAAATATACCGTAATCTAAATTTACAATTTTTGCATTTTGGACTTTGTTTTTAATATTTTATCTTAAATTTTGGGTTTCTTTTCACATTTCTCATCAATAACTTTTAATTGACATATATTCATAAATGATGTGTAAATATTTCTATGAATTCTTTGATGTGAAGTTTTCTAAATTTGAGCTCTGGGATATTTTCCCTGCAAAATAATATGGTCAGAGACGGGCTGCAGAATGACATATATTACCCCCAACCAAGCCTGGTCATAGAGACTCAACAATTTTGAAATATTTGACTGCTTAATCAGACTTAGACCTTCATAAAAAAATATGAAGGACTTTTTCCATCTTTTACCTCACTACGGTATATTCAAAATAAAATCTAGTGGGTTACCAAACATTAATTGCAAACAAAACATAACATAATGAATATATTTTACTTAATCTACAAAGGAAATTACATCTTAAAATTAATGATAAAGACAAATATCTTAATCCATAATCTCAGACAGTAAACAAAAATCTAAGCATGGCATGCTTGCAAAAAGAGCTTCCAATTCTTAAAAATTACAATGAAATCTAAATCATAAGAATATTTTGAATATCTTGAACTTTTAAATTAAAATAAACTGCATGAAGTGAACCAACGCCTTTTTTATACAGAAATTAATCCCTGAAGTACTCAAAGTGGTGCGAATTTGACGTCGTCATGGTGAGAGAAACAATGAAAAGTGAAAGTAGCAATACAGAGTTATAAATAGATACATGTAAGATAAATATAGAAAATTAAAGTTTGTTTACAATGTAACTTGAGTTCATTTTACTATTATATGATACATGAAATTGAACTATAAATTAAAAATAAATAAGAATTTTTCTAAGGGAGACAATTTTCATAAAAATATTGCAAATGAAAAAGATGACAATTTTCACTGGTGAGTGGTGGTAGTACCAGTGGTACACTCGAAATAAACAAAGTAAAAAATAAAACACGTCACGATGACCTATTTTACAAGACATATATTTCAGTAAGAATTTTTCATATTTCATCTAAGAACACTTAATGGAAAACGAAAGACATATTTTCATCTTTCTTTTGTATTTTTGTTTAGGTTTCCTTGATTTCCTGGCCTGTATGTTCCTGGTTTTAAAATTTTGTAAACTCATACAGATATCACTTACAAAGAGAACACTTTTTTTGCTCATGCAAATGATTTAAATGGGGAATGTGTCCTGCCTGCATATAATGGTATAAAGGGACATAACTCAAGTAAAAGTGACACTACAAAAATTTGTACATGATCCAAGTTTGTGGTAATTTACATTGTGTCTAGTTTTAATAACATTTGGTTGCTGCAACTTTTTTTTTCTATTTGTAAAGAAGCATATTTCTAGAACATTTAATGTGATGTGACCAAAATTTAAACTTGATCTGTATCTTCTGTCTTGTGGTAATAACTTTTACATATTTTAAGATCAATTGTATTCAATCATTATCTATCGTAACAATCAAGGGTTTTCAATATTTTTTAGTTGATTGAGAAAATATTAGACAATTAATCATGTTCAATCATCATGATCATATCTGTTGTAAGATCTACATTGTATGCTAACAAACATTTTTTGAAGTTAATAATGAGCTGGTTAAGTTGAATGTGGGTTATCAATTGAATTATAGAGAAGGGTCGTAATAAGAGTTTTTAGGACGAACAACAGTAAAAATTCTTACCAAATGACAAGAACATTTAATTTTGGTGCATGACTATAAATTGTACATTTTCTTTACCGATGATTTTGACGTATCACATGTTAATGTAAAATTATTTCCAATATGAAGTTTTCAGTTGCCGAAAATGCACAGTCACACCTGAAGGTAATTGGCAATATGACCTTCATAAAGAACTTTTACCACAATAACTACTTCTGGTGGAAAAAGACTATACATGTACATGGTGGGAATTTTACCAGGTGCGGAAGAGAGTTCCCAAAAATGCTCGGTCCTGTTGTTCCTATCTGTCAAAATGAGGCTCGGACTAGTACATTTGAAGGTTAGTGCCGGTCCCAATGACTGATTTAAAAATGGTTGTTGCAGTGCCTACGTGTTTACATCAGTCATCCGATTTACCTGCTGCTAATTTCCAGTACTGGTTTCCTATTATAAACAAACTGAAACCAAAGTGCTGAAGTACACGTGGCCTGCTAAATTTGTTCATGTAGCCATGCCAGGCAATCAATCGGAGATTGAACCCTTCAATGGAGATAATAAATACTGAGAAAGTGATTCAGATTATGAAATGGATAGTGAAGATGACTTAAAATAAGCACATTACTGGTCCTTGGCTTTATTGTTAATTTGTCCGTGGCAGTGAAAAATAAAACTAATAATAATAAAATTATTTTTCGTGAAATATGTTATTATTTTCTGTCTCACTAATTAGCGACAACAAGAATTTTATCGACAACAAGCGACAAGAAGAATTATTTTAGCGACAACAAGCGACAAGAAACTATTTAGCGACAAGAAAACATTTTTTTTAATTAAAATTAATTATTGCAATAAATATTAAAAGAATATGCAAAAGAAAATAATTTTAGCGACAAGAAAGTTAAAATTGATAGAAAAAAATGAAACATTGTGACATAATATTTTATCATCTATTATGAATAACAGCCAGTATTACGTTTAATTATTGTATTGTGAGATTACTTTTCCTTGTGTTTTAGAAGATATTATTTATCTTATAATTTGTTTTTTTAAAACTCTTTTCGTGCAATATATATTAAGCTTGCAAAATAAATTATTTGTGCATCATTGTCCTGAAAATATTGACACAAATTGTGAAATACAAAGAACTGAAATCAAACAGGAGGAAAAGAAAATTGAAATGTGAATGTTTTCATCTTTTTATTTGTTTATTGCCTCATTAAACGATATTTATCATGTTTATGCATATTGATTGAAGATGAAAGGAAATTAATGACAATCTTGAGTTTTCAACAGGTGTTCATTATTTACAATGATTGTATATTCTGGCGCGTGTAATTGTATAGTCTAACGCGTGTAATTGTATAGTCTGACACGTGTACAAAGTTGAAGGTGTTAATTGGATGTTATTGGAAATTTGGTGCAAAAAAACAGGGGACATGCGACTCGTTAATCTCATTTGATGTTCCACATGTTTGCTTATCAAAATGGGACCACCATGTACAAAATGTATAAATATTATGTTAGATAGGAATGTACATATTACTATATAATGACTAAAAATAATTTAAAAAAAAAAATATATATGGACCCCAAGGTAGAACCACATCCTCGTCGTGGGGTCTGGAAACACGCTTACATAATAAAGATGGCAAAGCTTGGCTGAGAGTTCTATAAATAAAGCATCGAATTGATATAACAAGAGTACACTTAGAGCATAGTATTAAGCAAATGAATCAAAATATTATATTCCATTATGCCCGCTCCATATATATCTCCATTCGTTTATTCATACTTCGACTTTGATGAAACAGATACATACATTATCTTATACATATTCTTCATATTTAAAAATAAAAAAAAGAAGCTCAATCTCTTTCTTCTTCACAAATGTTAAATTTCTTCATCTACCAATATACTAATATAAACTTCACAATCTCTTTCTTCCTCACAAATGTTTCATTTTTTTGTCTATATTAATATATCTATATAATAAAACATTTTAATTAGACATATCTGTTCGTATATTTAAAAAAAAAACATTAAATACAAATTTCTTTATATCTAATAAAAAAAAATGTTTTCTTGTCGCTAAATAGTCTTCTTGTCGCTTGTTGTCGCTAAAATAATTCTTGTTGTCGCTTCTTGTCGCTTGTTGTCGCTAATTAGTGAGACCCATTATTTTTATTTCAGGATAAAATTGAGAGATTTTTTAGGACTGGCTAAAATTTTGAAGGACTGACAAATAATCTTGCTTTGTCAGTCATGATCGACGGGTCAAAAAACGTTTTTGCGAACTCTGACGGAAGCTACTTAATAATTCCAGTGGTGGATTTAGAACTTTTTGTAAGGGGGCCCTCTGAATGACCGAAGGGGGGCACACTCCAGTAATGCATCAGTGATTCCCTAAACAACCAAATTTAACCCACAAAAGGGGGGGGGGGGGGGGGGGGCTGGATCCGCCTATGATTTCATTGTATATGGGTAGTGCTTCAGAGTACATTTTCTAAAGGTGGTTAGAATTTTAACACTGAGCATCTTCTCCACACATGTGACATGATTCATGAAAAATTATATGGTTCCTCTACTTTAGTCATTAAAATATTTATCGTCCACATACTGGCTAAACTAATGTTACTGTAAAGGCAAGATGGTAATTCTCAAATGGTTACTGCTTTTCTCAATGTCGAAGTACTATGAGAAGTGTCATTTTCTCCATAATTTTGCTCTGACAGACTTCGTCAGTCGGGTTTCTTACTTTCAATTTTCACCGGAAGTTTACAACTACTGGACTGTTTTTGAATATTAATTAAAAAAATGTATATGAAATAATTCAAAACTAAAAAAATAAAACTGCTCTGAAATAATGAAGTTATTTATTTGAATAAAAATTAAGTAAATTCGTTACATTATGATCCATAGAAACGGAAGAACCGTAAGTGCGATCCTGCAATGTTTACATCTGGCAACGTGCTTGTTTGGATTTGTTTTTGTCCAGAAAATTCTATGCAGTTTTGACAATTGTTTGGTAAGTTTGAATACATTTTATTGATAAAGATCGAAATGAACCACTCATAATTGTCACCATAATTAAAAAGTGCCTATGAAACATCAATTATTTATATGATTATCATTTTTTTGGTCATTGTGTTTTACTTTAATGTAAAATGGAAACAAAAAACAACAGCATTATTTTAATATCCTTTACATTTTAATATTTGATTATATTCGTCTCTTGCAGGCATGTGTTTTTTGTGCTATTAGACTTAAGAATATACCTTATGGCTGTTTAAAAATCTGTGCCGATTATATGATTGAACTGGAGAATATTAGCTGTGGAACCGTAGTCCTTATGTTATTTTTTGACTATTTGCGGACTACAAATAGTCTTAAAATAATGCTGTTCTTGAACTTTTGACATAATGCAACATTCACTTTTCCATTGTGGCGTCATAGTATATGAGGAGGGTTTAATAGGAGCTAGGGTCCTGATCCCGAAATCCCGGGCTTAAAAACACAAATCCTGATGTCTCTAATTTAAATAAATCTCCATCCAGAAATTCAAAAAAAAGAATTCCCAGATCCCAGATCCCCTCATATATTTTCTATTGTGATGTCAAAATTTCACAGAAACCTTTGTGATGTCTGGTAATGGCGGACAAATAGCTTTAAGGTATTAAAAAAGAAGATGTGGAATGAATGCCAATGATACAACTCTTTACAAGAGACCAAATGACACAGAAAATGACAGCCCTAGGTCACTGTATGCCCTTCAAAAATGAGCAGAGCCCATTCCGCACAGTTAGCTTTAAAAGGCCTAGAAATAACAGATGTTAAACAATTCAACCCAGAAAACTAAGAGCCTAATTTATGTACAAAATAGTTGATAATAATTGATAAGTTAACTATTACTTTGACTTCATTAATATTTGTGGAATACCAATTTTTGTGGATTTCGTTGTTACAGATGATACACAAAGATGAAATGAAGTCTTTTGCAAACCCATGAGATCAAATATCCATGAAAATGCAAGTTTTTCTCAATCCACGAAAATTGGTACCCATGCAAATAAATGAATCCACATTATCTTTGAAAAAATTCATTTATTATAGAATATACATCCATATACATCCTTGACTGAAGAAACAACATAGAGAATGGTAAAGTTACACATTAAGAAAGGAGATGAGAGCCAGTTTCTCTATGAAACAACAGTGGAGATGCCTGTAGATGATTTGGTAAAGGATGTCTCAGCTATTTACAATGGCAGACTTAAAGTCCAGAGACTCTGTGCAGGTACAAGTATATAATTTAATTTTGGATGTAACAAGTCTTCTGGTTGGTTGACAGTGGCTGACAGTGTTTTGACTATCAGCTTGTAGACATAATTTTGTCATGTGACTGTGACTTCGTGTATGTTTTTTGGTGATGTATTCCAGCTTAATACAAAATTTTGAATTAAATTATTAGGAATGACTAATATTTTTCTGTCTTTTCGAAATAACATCAAAAATGTGGTGCACACTTTAAAATTTTAAACCACTACACAGGTTATTCAGTATGCACCACATTTTTATGCCCCACCTACGATAGTAAAGGGGCATTATGTTTTCTGGTCTGTGTGTCCATTCGTCTGTCTGTTCGTTCGTCCGTCTGTTCGTTCGTCTGTCCCGCTTCAGGTTTAAGTTTTTGGTCAAGGTAGTTTTTGATGAAGTTGAAATCCAATCAACTTGAAACTTAGTACACATGTTCCTTATGATATGATCTTTCTAATTTTAAAGCCAAATTAAACTTTTGACCCCAATTACACGGTCCACTGAACATAGAAAATGAAAGTGCATGTTTCAGGTTAAAGTTTTTGGTCAAGGTAGTTTTTGATGAAGTTGAAGTCCAATCAACTTGAAACTTAGTACACATGTTCCTTATGATAAGATCTTTCTAATTTTAAAGCCAAATTAAACTTTTGACCCCAATTTCACGGTCCACCTGAACATAGAAAATGAAAGTGCATGTTTCAGGTTAAAGTTTTTGGTCAAGGTAGTTTTTGATGAAGTTGAAGTCCAATCAACTTGAAACTTAGTACACATGTTCCTTATGATATGATCTTTCTAATTTTAAAGCCAAATTAAAATGTTGACCCCAATTTCACGGTCCACTGAACATAGAAAATGAAAGTGCATGTTTCAGGTTAAAGTTTTTGGTCAAGGTAGTTTTTGATGAAGTTGAAGTCCAATCAACTTGAAACATAGTACACATGTTCCTTATGATATGATCTTTCTAATTTTAAAGCCAAATTAAACTTTTGACCCCAATTTCACGGTCCACTGAACATAGAAAATGAAAGTGCATGTTTCAGGTTTAAGTTTTTGGTCAAGGTAGTTTTTGATGAAGTTGAAGTCCAATCAACTTGAAACTTAGTACACATGTTCCTTATGATATGATCTTTCTAATTTTAAAGCCAAATTAAACTTTTGACCCCAATTTCACGGTCCACTGAACATAGAAAATGAAAGTGCATGTTTCAGGTTAAAGTTTTTGGTCAAGGTAGTTTTTGATGAAGTTGAAGTCCAATCAACTTGAAACTTAGTACACATGTTCCCTATGATATTATCTTTCTAATTTTAATGCCTAATTATATTTTGTATCCAATTTCATGGTCCATTGAACATGGAAAATGATAGTGAGAGTGGGGCATCCGTGTACTTTGGACACATTCTTGTTTATGTTATTATTTCATAGACAGAAAAAATAGTTCAGTCATGCCTTAAAATATATGTTAAATAGGCACCACAATCCAGTTTGACCTTTTTTAGCTCACCTGGCCCGAAGGGCCAAGTGAGCTTTTCCCATCACTTGGCGTCCGTCGTCCGTCGTCCGTCGTTGTCTGTCGTCCGTCGTCCGTCGTCGTTAACTTTTACAAAAATCTTCTCCTCTGAAACTACTGGGCCAAATTAAACCAAACTTGGCCCAGGGATCTCCATGGATGAAAATTGAACCATGGAGGAACTTTCACCATTACAAACCATGTCTACGCTGTACAGTGTAGCGCGATCGGAAGTATTTTATCCCTCCATACAAGCAATGGTGTACATGCTAATTCATTGCTTATTTAAATATTTATTTGAATTTTCATTATAGAATTAGAAGTATCAATATTTTCATTTATTGCCGTTTTTAACCATTCAAATGCCAAGTCTTCATGGTCCCCCCTTAGTCGAGAATGACCAAAAGCTGTCATGAAGGTCCTCATGCAGATTTCTTTTATTTTTGGTAATTGTTATGGGGGTTAAAAATCATCTGTGGACACTGTCAAATTCAGAGCCCATTACCGGTATGGCTGATTTGCAGCAACAACAAAACAATTCGTACGGGTTATGTAAAAGGTTAAAGAGATTTGTAAAGCAAACGTTGACAAATGAAAAGGTTTTTAATGACTTTATCTTGCAAATTGATGATGTGCAACATGCATCTTTCGAGTCTGAATAGAAACCGGATACGCGGATGTATCAATTTGATTGTAATATACGAAATGAATTCGGAATTTAGATACGATATTTCTTTACAGGAAATATTTAAGTTTTTACTTTTAAACTTTTAAAGTAATTCTAAATTATCGTTACAGCAGTACTCGAGTTATTTGCGATGAAATAATATTTACTGTTTTGCGTCTTATTTTGTACTTCTTAAAAAAGGGGGATGCTGATTGCGTAAGTCAAAATAAAGCACGTGTTCGACTTGTTAAACTGTTTTCTTTGTAACTGGATTAATTTATTAATTTATTTATTTAATCTAAATGATCATAATCATTTGCTGAAACTAAGTTGATTACTTCGACAAATGGATCGTCTATCCTCAGATAGTATTCTCCTGTCTGGTTTGTTGATCTACCTGTACAAGCTCAGGTACAAGTAATTAGCGATCTTAATCCGGATATCCCTCAGGCGTTAGAACTGTATTGGATTATAACATATAAAGCCTTAGGGTTATGCAATTACATGCATTTGATTATAATTGATAAAAAAATGGCGTCGGGCTACAAAAAACGATGAAGTTTTGAACGATGGCGGAAGACAATTTAACGATGGCGCAAGACAATTTAACGATGGCGCGAGTCATTTGACGATGGCGCAAGACATTTGAACGATGGCGGGGCTCCATCGTTAAACAGGCCATGGAGATCCCTGTTGGCCACAATCATCATTTGGGTATCTAGTTTAAAAAATGTGTGGCGTGACCCGGCCAACCAACCAAGATGGCCGCCATGGCTAAAAATAGAACATAGGGGTAAAATGCAGTTTTTGGCTTATAACTCAAAAACCAAAGCATTTAGAGCAAATCTGACAGGGTTTAATTGTTTATCAGGTCAAGATCTATCTGCCCTCAAATTTTCAGATGAATCCGACAACCCGTTATTGGGTTGCTGCCCCTGAACTGGTAATTTTAGGTAATTTTTGCTGTTTTTGGCTATTATCTTGAATATTATTATAGATAGAGATAAACTGTAAACAGCAATAATGTTCAGCAAAGTAAGATTTACAAATAAGTCAACATGACCAAAATGGTCAGATGACCCCTTTAGGAGTTATTGACCTTTATAGTCAATTTTTAACCATTTTTCCTAAATCTTAGTAATCTTTTACAAAAATCTTCTCCTCTGAAACTACTGGGCCAAATTAATCCAAACTTGGCCACAATCATCTTTGGGATACTAGTTTAAAAAATGTGTGGCGTGACCAGGTCAACCAACCAAGATGGCCGCCATAGCTAAAAATAGAACATAGGGGTAAAATGCAGTTTTTATGCCCCACCTACGATAGTAGAGGGGCATTATGTTTTCTGGTCTGTGTGTCCGTCCGTCCGTCTTTTCGTTCGTCCGTCCGTCTGTCCGTCCGTCTGTCCCGCTTCAGGTTAAAGTTTTTGGTCAAGGTAGTTTTTGATGAAGTTTAAGTCCAATCGACTTCAAACTTAGTACACATGTCCCCTATGATATGATCTTTCTAATTTTAATGCCAAATTAGAGTTTTTACCCCAATTTCACGGTCCACTGAACATGGAAAATGATAGTGGGAGTGGGGCATTCGTGTACTGAGGACACATTCTTGTTGGCTTATAACTCAAAAACCAAAGCATTTAGAGCAAATCTGACAGTGGTAAAAGTGTTTATCAGGTCAAGATCTATCTGTCCTGAAATTTTCAGATGAATCGGACAACCTGTTGTTGGGTTGCTGCCCCTGAATTGGTAATTTTAAGGAAATTTTGCTGTTTTTGGTTATTATCTTGAATATTATTATAGATAGAGATAAACTGTAAACAGCAATAATGTTCAGCAAAGTAAGATTTACAAATAAGTCAGCATGACCAAAATGGTCAGTTGACCCCTGAAGGAGTTATTGCCCTTTATAGTCAATTTTTAACCATTTTTTCGTAAATCTTAGTAATCTTTTACAAAAATCTTCTTCTCTGAAACTACTGGGCCAAATTAAACTAAACTTGGCCACAGTCATCATTGGGGTAACTTGTTTAAAAAATGTGTGACGTGACCTGGCCAATCAACCAAAATGGCTGCCACGGCTAATAATAGAACATAGGGGTAAAATGCAGTTTTTGGCTTATAACTCAAAAACCGAAGCATTAAGAGAAAATCTGACAGGGTTTAATTGTTTATCAGGTCAAGATCTATCTGCCCTGATGTTTTCACATGGATCGGATAACCTGTTGTTAGGTTACTGTCCTGAATTGGTAATTTTAAGGAAATTTTGCCGTTTTTTGTTATTATCTTGAATATTATTATAGATAGAGATAAACTGTATACAGCAATAACGTTCAGCAAAATAAGATCTACAAATAAGTTTACATGACCAAAATAGTCAATTGACCCCTTAAGGAGTTATTGCCCTTTATAGTTAATTTTTAACATTTTTCATAAATTTTTGTTAATTTTTAGAAAATATTTTCCACTGTAATTACTGGGCCAAGTTCATTATAGATAGAGATAATTGTAGCAACAAGAATTTTCAGTAAAGTAAGATCTACAAACACATCACTATCACCAAAACACAATTATGTCATGAATTTATCCGTGTCCATTGTTTAATATGCACAAGAACAAGGTGAGCGACACAGGCTCTTTAGAGCCTCTAGTTTGTTTGAAGTTTTCACATGCTAGTTATGTCTTTCATTTCTATGCCCCACCTACGATAGTAGAGGGGCATTATATTTTCTGGTCTGTGCGTCCGTTCGTCTGTCTGTTCGTTCGTCCGTCTGTCCCGCTTCAGGTTAAAGTTTTTGGTCAAGGTAGTTTTTGATGAAGTTGAAGTCCAATCAACTTGAAACTTAGTACACATGTTCCTTATGATATGATCTTTCTAATTTTAAAGCCAAATTAAACTGTTGACCCCAATTTCATGGTCCACTGAACATAGAAAATGAAAGTACATGTTTCAGGTTAAAGTTTTTGGTCAAGGTAGTTTTTGATGAAGTTGAAGTCCAATCAACTTGAAACTTAGTACACATGTTCCTTATGATATGATCTTTCTAATTTTAAAGCCAAATTAAACTTTGACCCCAATTTCACAGTCCACTGAACATAGAAAATGAAAGTGCATGTTTCAGGTTAAAGTTTTTGGTCAAGTTAGTTTTTGATGAAGTTGAAGTCCAATCAACTTGAAACTTAGTTCACATGTTCCTTATGATATGATCTTTCTAATTTTAAAGCCAAATTAAACTTTTGACCCCAATTTCACAGTCCACCTGAACATAGAAAATGAAAGTGCATGTTTCAGGTTAAAGTTTTTGGTCAAGGTAGTTTTTGATGAAGTTGAAGTCCAATCAACTTGAAACTTAGTACACATGTTCCTTATGATATGATCTTTCTAATTTTAAAGCCAAATTAAACTGTTGATCCCAATTTCACGGTCCACTGAACATAGAAAATGAAAGTGCATGTTTCAGGTTAAAGTTTTTGGTCAAGGTAGTTTTTGATGAAGTTGAAGTCCAATCAACTTGAAACTTAGTACACATGTTCCTTATGATATGATCTTTCTTATTTTAAAGCCAAATTAAACTTTTGACCCCAATTTCACGGTCCACTGAACATAGAAAATGAAAGTGCATGTTTCAGGTTAAAGTTTTTGGTCAAGGTAGTTTTTGATGAAGTTGAAGTCCAATCAACTTGGTCCATTGAACATGGAAAATGATAGTGCGAGTGGGGCATCCGTGTACTTTGGACACATTCTTGTTTAGTATTTAGATTGTGTTTTTTTTTTTAAAGAATATATTATATAGGAGATAACGTATGACTGCCAATAAGACAATATCCACCAAAGTTCAAATAAAATGGATGTAAGCAATTTTGAACATGTTCAACTTGCAATTAACAAATTTATTCTTAAATAACAGGTTTACACACAGATTTAGGCATAATATAGTATGAACCTCAGCCTTACGGCTCAATTTTTTTTTTTCACAGATGGCTTCGAATAAGGCATACACAATTATGATAATACTTGTTTATATTACAGAAATGGAAGAACTTGCCAAACATGGAGTTACATTACCTCCAAACATGCAAGGTTTAACAGAGGAACAACTTGTGGATTTAAAACTTAAGGATGACTGGGGAGAGAAGTGTATACCAAGTGGAGGTTGGATAGAATTTAAAGATCCACTGACAATTAGGAATGGAAAAGGTAGTGTATAGATATAAGCAGATTTGGTATGAGTGCCAATGAGACAACTAAAATGTATATCATCCTAGTGACAATTTGTAAAAGAAAAACTATTATATGTCAAAGTGTGATCTTCAACACAGAGCATCGGCTCACACAAAATAGCTAGCTATGAAGGGCCCAAAAAATACATGTTTAAAACCATACAAACGGGAAACCCAATGGTTTAATCTATATAAAAAATGAGAAAAGTGAAACATTTATGAACCACATTAACAATCATTAACTACTGAACATCAGATATCAGATATATATAAATGGTCAAAATATTATTACATGTACATTTGTGTAGGTAACTAGCTAAAAACAAATCATAACTCTGTGAAATTTGGTAACCAGCTGCATGTGAGCATTCCATTCTATATGATGCATTCTTCGATTCTGATTTAATGTACATGTTTTCTTACACAATTTGGCCATTTATGAAATTAGAGCAATGACCTCATGTTCATGTATTCATGACTGTTATAAAAACCAAGAAATATCAACATTTTCCTGTATCTATAGAATCAAACAAAAACAGATTTAAACTTTACAAATGAGGAAAAAATATTTGCCTGAAGAAAGCAGCAGTACATGTATGTCCATGTTTACACAACATGTCCATTATGGCATAAATTGCATGGTGATGATAATTGTGAATTGTCAAAAATATTCTTGACCAGTAATTTCTCATCTTTAAACTTGTAAAGTATCTAGATCTTTATTAGAATATGGTTTTAAATATTTCAGCACCACAGAAGAACATGGCAGATTTGATAAACAAGACAATAAAAGAAGCCAAAGACATGATATCAAAGGTAATACACAAAGATAATTAAAATGAAGATAAAAAAAATCTAATTTGTATGTTTGTGTATTTGCTGAAGCTTTACAGTTGGTCGGCTAGCAAATTTTTGTTATTTAAACTGACGAATGGACATTTGAAGAAATCACATAAGATACCAATACCTTGTTGGTTGGATTTGATGATTTAAAATGTGAAAAAAAACCAATTTTCACCAATCATGTACAGATGTGGTAAGGGAGATAATTCTGATCTTACTGTAAAAGGTTCAATATAGTTAAATGGACTCAGACATTTTTTGCCCAGACAGTGTAACATATAAATATACGAAATTTCTCATGAATTCTTTTTATAAAAGTATATTAATCCTTTGTTATTACCATGGTTATAACATAGGATTAATATACTTTTATAAAAAGAATTCATTATTGCACAGTTCATTGTATAAATCGAAAGCTTAATACATTGTACTAATACAAAGTAATATTAACCTATTTCTGAACTTTCTATATTTCAGAAAAAGGTACAATCAGATGATTTAGTTACTCAAGCTACAGTGAAGGAAGCTCTAGACATATTACGTGGTGCTGTAATGATTGTATATCCAATGGGATTGCCACCTCATGACAAAATCAAACAGGAGATAGAAAATGAGGAGGATTTATCTGGAACACAGGTAAAACATTGGAGAATTTACAGCAGAAAGCATTGAGTGTGTATGTAAAGGTAGAATCTTTGGTTAGCTTACTTGCTAGCTGAATGGTGAAGTCATTTGGTTAGGTAAACTACCCTCCTTTAAGAGTAGACTAGTCTTACAAACAGATAGATTGACTATATGTTGGACTAGTCTACTCTTTAAGAAGGGTAGTTTGCCTAACTTAATAATGACTTCAGGGTTCAGCTAGCAAGCAAGCTAACCAAAGAAATTACATTAACCTACACACTCGATCCATTCTGCTGTAATGTAAAAATTGTTGAGATTCAAAACTTGAAAACAAAAAGTCCAACCTTTATTTCCTTTTGTAAAATTAAAATGCAGTATCTGCTGTCATAGGGGCCTCAGTGGCTGAGTGGTCTACAATAACAGGGTAACTTCACAAAGGGCATCACTCTTGCCAAAAATATATATTAAAAGTAAGTATTTAAGAGTTTATAGATATAGGAAGATGTGATATGAGTGCCAATGAGAAAACTCTCCATCCAAATGATAATTTATAAAAGTAAACCATTATAGGTCAAGGTACGGCCTTCAACACAGAGCTTTGGCTTACACCGAACAGTGAGCTATAAGGGCCCCAAAAATTACTAGTGTAAAACCATTCAAACAGGAAAACCAACAGTCTTATCTATAGAAAAACAAAAAACAAAGTTACATATAAGTAACATTTCAATGTTTATCTGCAAACTTGAAACATAACTTAGGCCAAATAAAAATATATGTGTGGTTCCAGTTACCCAACATGCCCTTCTTTTAAGTCTTGATATAAGCCTACCCTAAAGATTTGTCATTTTTATCAAGCACTGCTAAAGAAAGAATGTTGCTCCCATAGACTCATTGTAAAAATAAAACATATAAT